>JAYMTJ010000579.1:0-10301 GCA_036897525.1 Pelargonium x hortorum | reverse complement strand
CTCGACTTTTTGGCTGAGATTTTAGTGGGTCATCTTCTTCTTCTTCTCACCCACAAGTTGTTGTTCTTCGACACCATGTTGTGGTTGTTCTGCGGCACCATCTCAGTCCTTAATTTATGTAACAGTGGCTATGGTGATGGTTGTTCTTCACGGCCATGGTGATGGTTGTTCTTCACAATCACAGCCATGATGGTTGCTGAGATCTGGAAGATAAGGAAAAAACGAGAATTATGAATAAAATAATAACTCATGTGACTACCACGTGCTAATGGATTTGAGAATATTCCATTAACATATTTACATAATTTTGGATAATATGGATACATCGTTGTCGAGTTTTAAAATGGTGGGGTTTTGTGTCATTTTTCCTAAATGCAAATGGTGATTTTAAAATAGTTGACGAATCAAACATAATCTGGAGATATAGTTGAAGAAGAGATGCGAAACGACTCGTGAAGACAAGATGACGGTGGGTCATCAAAGGAGTAATCCAAAGTGAATATATTTTTTCAAAATTTATAAGTGTTGCTTTCATGGGATAATCCCTAAGGGGCCTAAAATTCGTTGGAGGGAACTTTGATAAATGATGAGTGAGTCTAGGTGTTCATCAACACTTGGTCATTTTTGTAATCTCTGGAAGAGTATATTTGGGACGAGGAGGCCAATGATTGAATGTAAGACCCAATGTGCGAGAGATTTAGATGATTGAGTAGATCCATACTCTAAGACTTGATAATTTCATTACACCATATATCTACGTGTTTGGTTGATTGTTAATCCGTTTTCTTGTATTATTCTTATTACAAACAAGTTGAAGAATTACAATTTTTGGCATAATTATTTTAATTTGTTCTCAAGCGGATTAGAGCAAATTCGTGTTGGTGTCTTGACGACCTCAAGAGACCTAGCGTTTTAAACTGTTTGTCCTGATGAGTGTTCATCGATATGATTAGTTATGTAAACAAAATGAAAGTTAATTACACAGGTGAAAATTTTCACAACACTTAACTACCTACATTAGAATTTCACAACACCTGACTACCTAAATTAAAATTTCACAACACTTAATTTCCCTAATTTAATCCTAAAAAAAAAAACTTCCCTAATTTATTCGTGGTGTTGACCACAGTAGTATCTCTGGGTCATTAAAAAGCAAGCAACAAGCTGACTCAGGTGAATTAGTGAAGTTTAAGTATGCGAGGACGAAGTTTATTATTCTGAAATGGTTGTGTTGAGTGATAGTGGTGATAAAAATAGCTTGGATGATACACTAAACTAATAAAATACAGGATATGTTCTCGACTACAAACCAAATATTTGACACAATGTTCACAAATTTGCTCATACACCCAAACACCATTTAAGTATCATGTTTCATTGAATAAACATGTGCACAAGAAAATTCATAAATCATCCGAACTTTTATCAATGCAAACAACATTCACATGCTCTCACTCGTCGTTGGTATACGGGTAAGCGGAGGCCCTTTTTTTCTTGCAATGTTGTCTACAAGGGCTCCTGTAATAGTTAAAAAGAGAATGATACATCGAGAGTAGTGATAAAAAATAACATTTTTTTTCTTGTTAATTATTACTAACGAATCTATATACACATATATTCGGGATGTTATGTGTTGTGAATTTTAAATTTGAATAGTTACGTGTTTATGGACAATACCATAACGATTGTTTGACATATGTGGACAAAAATTAATATTTCTAATTGTAAAGACAGGGCTTTTTCATTGAAATAGAAAAAGAGGGCAAGAGGAAGAGCAAGTAAACGAACAAGGCCCAAACAGCGAGAGTGGTCGGTTAGATTGGGGCACTCATATATACATAAATAGAGGCTCCTTCTTCCCCTTCGTCTCTGTTTCAGAGCTTTTTCCCATTACAACTGAACCAATCAAAGGCGCGTTCTCAAGAGTTCCCCGCCAACCAGTAAGCTTCTCCTCTCACCCGAACCCACATTTACTCGCAATTCTTAATTTTCTCGGCGTCTGTTGCCAACAATTGTTCCAAGTGGTTCTAGCTGATTATTTTTGTTGTTCTTTTGATTGGTTGTACTAGGGTCTAGGAATATTTCTTGATTTCGGGGCTTTGATTGAGAAATTAGGTGAAATTTTTCGATTCCCTAATTGATTTTTTTGAATGTGGGGGTTATTTTGTTGTTTTGAGGCACGACTTGGTAGAATTTCTTTGGGAGTTGCAGCTGGTGCCCATTTCAAATTCTGATACTGACTTTTCTTGCATTTCCATCCACTAAGTAGTTTGGGAATCAATTTGTGCTTGCGTTGCTGAAAAGCTGAGAGACTGAATGAAAATTTTGATTTATTGTTGTTCTGACTTGTTTTACAATGCATTTTCATCGCAGTGTCTTCAAATTTGCCTACTTTAACCTTCCACGTGTCATGAGATTTCTGGGAAAAACCAGGGAAAATTAAATAATGTAGTTTGTGTATTTAAAAAAAAAAAAAAGACTCTTTGCCAGCGTAAAGTTTATGAAGTCTAATGACAGTAGTTACAAGGGTTTGCTCTGGTTTTGCTGCCAATTGTTTTTTTCTGGACTGTGAAACTGATAAGAAGGAAGATACTAGTAGGAACTCAGATATTAATGTATTTAGTGTTATTGGGGTAATTAGGTTTTCAGTGTTTACTGGGTCAAATGGTATCATTTTGTTTTGAATAGTATGTCTGTATTTACTATGATCTAGTTTATGGACAGGTATAGAGATTCATCATTCATATACTCGTGCCCCCTTCATTGTGATACTGTTATTCAGGAATTGTTCTTTGATCAGTATATATTATATCACATTCTGACGTATGCTTGAGTGGAAAATTTTCATGTTTTCTGTCAACTAAGTTTAATGATATAGTTCACTCTAATGTATGGCTTTTATTACGCTATTTTGATTATAATATGTGCTAGTGTTGCTTGTTGGTTTTGTAGAATTCCGAGGCTTGATTCTTTGCCTGGATGGCAAATAACCATCAATATTCTGGAGTGCAGGTAGCATATCATAAAAAAACTTTATCTTGTAAATTAGACTTAGTTCTTGAGATAAAATTTGCTGTTGCAGTTTTCAAATGGTTATAGTGCTTTCAACTCAAGTTTGTTATCTTCTTTATTGTTTTCCAAGGCTAGACTTGCCATCAATAGGTCCAACTGTTTCCTTATTTTGGTAGGATCAGACTCTTCAAGCATCAGAGTTCAAATGTAATTTGTTTCTATTAGCATATTCATTTCAAATTCAAATCAAATTTGTGATTCGGATTTTGAATTGAATTAAACTTTATGACGGTAAATTTTAGTTATACCTTTATTAAAAAAATAATAAATCAAATTATGCCTGTAAAACGTGTAAAATTGAAAGAAAATGTGTGAATTCTTAGTATTTTAGAGTTTTTGATTGAATTCCAACTCTAATGGAATTGAATTTACACAAAGTTGATTTGATTTTAGTATAAGTGATTCATGAGAATGGATTTTGGGTTTAAAATGTTTCCTAACCGATCCATTGTGAACCCTAAAGATCATGCAGGACATACAAGGGGCTTACAGAAAACTATGCCTTTGTCATAAGACATCAGCGAGCCTCCATCTTATAATTTTGTTTTGAGGCTTGCTTTACATCACAGTAGTGTTTTTATTACACTAACCAAAAGTTGAGTATCATTCTCATTCTCTCTCATTAGTTTGATGAGTCTGGTAACTTATCTTATCAGTGGTCTGAAGTTTATTAGTAACTATTGAGTCTTTATTCACCGAAAGGATTATATTTCAGTAGAGAGAGTTCCATAACTCATGTATTTAATTGCATCCACAATTTCCTTTTACCTTCAGCCATTAAATGCAAGTAATTTTGGGCTTAATTTTTTTTAATCGTTGGACCTATAATTTTCTATGTACTTGTCTCTTGAAAATCTTTTCCTTATCACAATTTTTGGAAGCCCATGCAGCCTCCTATGGTTGGTTCTGTTGATCCTCCCCGAAGTTTTGTATCACCCATGCCTGTGCAGGTAATATCCCTTGTCCCTTTGATTTTGATCAATACTATTGCATCTTAATTAATGTAAATTAACTTCTTTTTTTTTTAACCAATACAGTTCCGGCCTGTGGTTCCAGCTCAGCAGTCACAACAGTTCATTCCGGTAGCATCTCATCATTATCAGCCTGTTGGCGGGGGTGTTCCTATGATGAATATTGGATTGCCTTCTCAATCTCAGCAACCTCAACTTTCTCAACAACTGCAGCAGTTACCACATAGACCTGGGCAACCTGGTCAACCACCACCACAGGGAATTCCATTGCCAACTGCTCATCAGAACATGCATGTCACATCTGGTTCACCACTGCCTATGCCTACTGCTCAGCCTCCAAATAACTATACAACTGGAATAGTTGGCCCCGGAATGCCTCTACCTTCATCATATTCTGTAAGTTTTCAATATGAAGAAAGGAGCATATAACATTTCTTGTATTTGATCAATAGAGTGAATCCTTTAAATAGGATATACAAGAATTGACAAATATAAGTTTACTAATACATGAAAGGAGATAAACTTAGACCAAGAGCTTAATACAAAGAGGTAAATTAAGAATTTCTTATTGTAGAAAAAAAAAAAACTAGAATTTGATATTTCTTGTATTTAATCATAAGAGAGAACCTTTATATAGGGTATACAAGAGTTGGCGAACATAAATTGATTAATACATCAAAGAAAGTAAACTTAGATTTAGGGCTTGATATAAGGAGGTAAATTTGGAATTTCTTATCTAAGGAAGCCCATAAATGATGGGATCCTTAATATCTCATCACTCCCCTCTCGAACTCAAGCTGTCACTAACTAAACACTTGGACTTTAAGAACTGCTAAGAAATTAGACAAAACCAGAGATCAAAATGTAAAAAAATAAGTTGCAAGAACTCATAAACTATGGCAAAGCGATAGGCAGGGGATAAAGGTGCATATGTAGGACTTTAGTGACGCCATCACAGAGGATGACCGACAAGGAGCTCCCTCCCAAAACACTATAGAGGGCGGATTCTAAAAAATGCTCCCCAAAACAAATGGTCTAGACTGAACAGACCCTATGATGCTTATGGCCAGAACTCCAATGAAACACTCTAAATTTTAGGATTTCATGTGTGTAAATCGCAAAAGTATAGGCTGCCAACATATATGTATGAGTTGAGTTTGTAGTGATGATTATTTGAAAAATATGTGGACATTTTGCGGGCACTGCTGCCGAAACATGTTATTGGTAGCGGTGCCTAAATATCATTGAGTTTTTAGATACAATTATTTGTATGCATGAGAAGATTCGGCTGTCAACATGTATGTATGAGTTGAGTTTTTAGATGATTATTTGTAAAAATGTGAATATTTTGGGTGGACGGTGGACCACTGCCGAAACCTGCTATCAGTTGTGGCGCCTAGCATGAGAAAATATTTTATGATCTCAAGGCTATGATAAAATGAAGAGAAATAAAAAGGAGAATATAATGTTTCTTGTATTCGATCAATAGACAGAACGCCTTATGTATGATATACATGAGTTGACTAATACACGAAAGGAACTAAAATTAGACTAAGGGCTCCATATAAGGAGATACATTAAGAATTTCTAATTTAAGGAATCCCATAAACAAACGTGTCCTTAATATCTTAACAATTCTTGGTCAACTATTTTGTGCAGCTCAATATCTTTATTCTTAACGTTATTTATACCTTTACAACTGTGCAGTTTGCACCATCTTCCTATGGTCAGGTACAAGTCAATTTTAATGCTGCATCCCAATTTCAGCCTCAGTTGCATCCGTCAAGTATTTCTGGGGGTCAGTTGGGCTTATCATCTGAAACTCAAAGCTTTTCTTCTGTTACGCCTCTGCAAAATCAGAGCAGTGCTTCGGTTACACCTGCCCAGGATGCTTCTCAACAACCTTCAGTTACCACTGCAATTTCTCCGGTTAGAATTCTGTTTTTCTTCAACTAGTTGCTATCTCATCTCTCTACAATACATTGTTCCAAAACCTTCTCTGCTCCTTTGCCTTCTGCTATGCTATATGTACAGTTTTCATCAGTGTCTACTGCATTTGATAAATTCAGGCTGTAAATGTCCAACCTAATGCTGCTAAAGAGGGCTCTTTGGATTGGATAGAACATACTTCTGCCAATGGAAGAAGGTACATGATTCTCTTTGTGGCGGTTTGGCTTGATATTGGTATGATAATTTATTTGACAAAATACCGAGCATGGACCTCTGGTTTATTGTCTGGAGAGGATAAGTAGGCTGCAATCTTATTTATTGTCCTTATTAATATCACAAGTATGTGTGGTAGACTTATATATTGGATTTACTTTCATAAAGCTGTGACCAGAAAATAGGGCAACATCTTTGAATATGATTAGTTGTATACTATCCCAAAAAATCAAGCAAGGCATACAAGGAATCAGAATTGCGGGGGGCTGGGGGGTGGAGTTTTGTAAGCATTTAAGTATTAATCCTCCTCAAAGTGCCTCAATAGTTTGCGTAGTAATATGGCCCTATGGTTAAACTTGTGATTTTGTAGTTAGCTTTTGCTTCAGTTGTATATTCTGGTTTTTCTTCACCACCTCTAATTTGTAGGTATTATTTCAACAAGAAGACTAGGCAGTCTACGTGGGAGAAGCCCTTAGAATTGATGACGCCAGTTGAGGTGAGTCATACAACTTTCCCTTTAAATCTTCATGACATGATACTTGTTACCATGAATCATTTCAGATTTCATACATCTGTTTGCATGTGTTCGTTTGTCTGTTGTTAATGTAGTACTGTGGTCAGATCAGTATGATGTGGTTTCTCTTGTTAATTCATATACAAATTTTGTGGAAATCTTGCGCTCCACTAGCTCACTCTTTAAGGTGGATACTTCTGTCTAGCAGGCAGGCTTCAC
Source organism: Pelargonium x hortorum (assembly GCA_036897525.1). Taxonomy (NCBI): domain Eukaryota; kingdom Viridiplantae; phylum Streptophyta; class Magnoliopsida; order Geraniales; family Geraniaceae; genus Pelargonium; species Pelargonium x hortorum. The sequence goes on along the minus strand of JAYMTJ010000579.1, from coordinate 3,362 downwards.
TCTTGCCTTCTTATATTTGATGTCATCTGAGTCCTTTGAACAATTTCTGGAAGACACACACATAGAGTAAAAGAAAAAAAGAGCTTGAGTTTGCAGTGGAGCATTATTTGCCATAGCTATCATTACATCAACCCCTTGTTGCAAATTATTATTTAAGTTTACATTAAGAGCAGGTGTTTAAACTAAGAAATTTTTAGGTTTCTTATGGATCATGTATCTAACTTGTGATTGTGATGGTTGATTTTATATTCCAGTGTTGAGTGTGTTGATGGAAGATATTTTATGCAATTAGTAAGTTAGACTTGTACTGGTCAGATATTAACCGTAGAAATATATTTCTAATTTGATTCTTATTAATTTACCATTTTGATGTCATACTTCCAAGGTATCCTCCTTTGGTAAGGACTTCTGAGGTATTCTGTCATTCATCTTCTGTTTGTATCTTTTGTATTAAGTCACTCAAACAAAGTTATATGGTTGGTTCAACTGCAGTTGAAGTTCTTATTGTATTCACATCTTATACATGTGTACATTAAGTGACTTCAGTAGCTTCAAAGGTTCTTACAGGTACTGCTGTGCTACTCTATTGAGAGGTAGGATTTGCTGTGGGTCTTTGCTGCTTGTTGTACCTTCTTTATAGCTTGAATGTTAGTAAACTCTGTCATTTTTTGTATAAAAACTTTATTCGATTTTACATTTCTGTTTCAGGACATTTCTTCTTCTTCTTATAGATGTGATGGATAAGTTTCGATTTCATGTCTACACCACATTGTGTCTAACAATTGTTGTACCAATCTTGCAATTTTGATTGAATTCAAAATTTCCGTTCATTCAAAATTTTAAATGCCAATTTTGCACTTGTCATGAAAGAGTATACAAATTGTTACTCCTTTGATTTAATAGCAACGGCAGAGTTTTAATCATCAGATCATTTATTACCTTGTCTCCATATATGAGAGTATGGGGAACTGGAGTTGGAGTGCTTAAATAGAAGGGTGATATTTTAAGTAACAACCCAAACCTTGCAGCTTTTGCATAGCCTCTCTGTTGGACGCATAAGGAGTGTATTTGTCGCATGGTGAATGTATCTAAAATTCAGCATTTGAGGTAGACTTGTGAAGCTGCATGTTTGATGGGGGGATTGATCGAGGAAAGATGAGGATGTCCTCACTAATGGTCTGGTTGTCTGTTTACTAGTCTGGTGAATGCTTTAAGGAATAGCATCATAACATTAGTGGAGCGGCTCATAGGATGCATGGTTCATCATCATACTCAATTATCTACCCTGTTGATTAAAAGCTGATGGAACAGAGAACAAGATTCATAATTTGACTTAATTATCTATATAAAATTTGAGCTAGTAAGTAGCTTTACAACTCTTAATTATCCTTGTTTTCAAGTACTCAGTACATGAAGTCACCAGTTATTGGGACTTTGTGTGCTTTGAGAAACTACCTTATTTTGAAACTCAACAGTGTTCATTGCATCTTGCAAACATAACTCTTATCCAAAAGTCAGGCAAGTACTTATTTGGAATTGACCTTACTATTGAAGTAACCTTGTCAAAACACCTGTATTGGAAACTGGAGGGTTTTCATTTGAAATCCATGTGACACTTTTAGTAACTATACTTTTTGTTGCTGTTCTCTCCTCTATCTGACTTCGGTAGCTATCACAAGGAATATTTGTGTCATTTTCATTAAGTTAGGCTGGCTTCAACTCGGGCCGATTCCTGTTATATTAAGTATGTTAAGCTTCAGATGAGTACTGTGAATGTGGACTTGGCCTCTATGCTTTATGCTTGCTGTCACCTATGACAATAGACCTGGTTGGTAGCCCTAGTTAGTCCTTCCTTGGAGCAACCATTTTATCCCCTTAGAGCCTCTATTGATCATGATCACACTTGAGGCCATCTTCAATTATTTATAATATTCTAGTATTTCATTTCACAATGTTATTAGGTGTCATGATATTTCATTGGCTTTGTGCTGTTTACCATTTACTTTCACATTTGCCATATGCTTGTAAATTATCACTCATTCTATGTCATTATTTGTTTTTCATTTCAGAACTTAGAAATAACTTGGTTAGAAAATTTGAAATACAATGAAACATGAAGTAACCCCTTCAATTTTAAGCACATCGAATATGGATGTTCTATACAAGTTTGAGTGAAGTTAAGTAAAGTTGATTGTGGTATGCTTGCTACAAAGTCGTAAATACTAATTATAGCCCTGAAATGAACTGTTCCCTTCTTGAGCATATGCTCCATATTATCTGCTTATTTTCATTTTTTATGATTGTAACAGAGGGCAGATGCGTCAACTGACTGGAAAGAATACACAAGTGCTGATGGAAGAAAGTTTGTAATCTAATATTGTTCCTTTTAAACTAATTCTCTATGATATCCAAAGTCATTTGTGATTTTTACTTCTGTTTCATTTGAGTGTTGCAGGTATTATTATAACAAGGTTACCGGGCAATCTAAATGGACAATTCCAGAGGAAATGAAGGTTTGTCCACACTAATTTTTATTCCCTCTATTTTGTTCATTTATTTTATTTTTCCTTTGTGCTGACTAAAAGATGTGCTTAAAGTTGGCACGTGAGCAAGTGGAAAAGGCATCTACCAAGGGGACACAGTCAGAAACACTTCCAAATTCTCAGGCACCATCTTCTGTTTCACACTCTGTGACTAAAGCACCATCTAGTGTAAACATCTCGTCTTCTATCGTATCAAGCCCGGTTCCAGTGTCTCCGGTTATTGCTACTGGTACTCCACCTGTGGTGGTATCATCAGCCATAACGCCAACAGTTTTAACAGCAGAAACAAGTGCAGATGGGAGCCAGGCACCTGTAAATATTGTTGCTCCACTTGGCACCGTTTCTGGAAGTGATGGAGCTGCTGTCAGTGCAGATAATGCTAATAATATACCAATGTATTGTTGTCTTTTTACTGGTTTCCAGAGTTCTAGGTGTAAGATTGCTATTGGCTTCAGTCTGAATATTAATTTGCTAAAAAATTGCAGGAATGATGTCAGTGAAGTTTCAGCTCAAGAGACTCTTAGTTCTGTGGATAAAGTTCCTTCAGAGGATAAAGAAGTATGTCTTGGTTCTCTAAAGTAATTATAGTGGATGATATATTGTTATATTTTAATGATAGGATACATATATTGGCTTGGCCTTCCACTGCTAAAAGGCCAACGTCAACCTTGTTAGTAGGTGTAAAGAACCAACTCAATTAAAAGCTTAAGCTGATAGTTGTAGGCTCAATTATAGTTTTATACTAACACGCCCCCTCACGTGCAAGCCCATTTTCGCTTTGCACGTGGCCCATGCACAGGTCCACTCATTGCCTTGTGC
>JAYMTJ010000578.1:0-10306 GCA_036897525.1 Pelargonium x hortorum | reverse complement strand
CTAAACATTTTCATTAAACATCCTAAATACATGTAAAAATACATGTATAATGAATTAATACATGTGTGAATCATCCTCCGTTATTTTTAGACAAAGCTATTCAAGTGATGATGCAACACCTCACTTTGTATTTAGTACAAGAATCCTACTTTCAAGGATTATTCATACATAATCAACCACAAAACTCCATAAACGGAAGCTGGTTTTTCTATTACACGAGCTCTACTATCATGGACGACCATTCACTTGTAACAACAACAAAAAACCCATATATTTTTAGCTCTGATCTCTAGCCAACTACAAAAACAAGAACAAGATCAGAGAAGAAAAAAAAACACAAAACAAAACAAAAAACAAAAACAAAAAAAAAACACAAAACACAAACACAAGAAAGAAGAATCAGAAAATGAAACTAAACAATCAAAACCTCCTCCTCCTCCTTCTCATCACATTCTCTTCTATACCATTCTCATTCTCAGGCCAACCTCAGACTCCGCCTCAGCATCAGCCCGGCCAATCCTTCTTAGCCGACCCAAAAATCGACCAAAAACTCAAAGAGATTTGCAAGCAGAGCCCAGATCCAGAGCTGTGCTTGGAGAGCTATTTTGTGTACACAGGAGAGGACCATCCGGACAAGAGCATCACCAACAAGGCGGTCCTGAGGAAGGAGCTCGAAGTTGCCAAAAAACTGACCCTCGAATTCTACACAAAGTCGATAAGCTACTCGTCCCAACATTATGGGAAGAACAAGGAGATCTACCAATTGTACGACAACTGCAGCAGGAACTTCGTGCTGGCATCGTACGACCTCATTAGCGCCAAAGAGACGCTTCTGAAGAAAAACGACTTGGAGAAAGTGAAGGCCGATATCAACTCCGCGATTAAGTACTACAAGACTTGTGACACTTCTTTTGGGACCAAAGTGGCGGCGCCCAAATTGTTTGTCCCTTGCCAACACCATCCGTTAAATTGATCACTATGTGATCATCCATGTTCTTCCCATGTAGTGTTACATTACACAAACAATATAATCTATTTGAAATTCATGTATTGCTTTTATTTTTTACCTTTGAATACTTCTTTAATTGTTTTGACGTGTGACTTCACATGGAATAAAAAAATTCATATGATCGATTATTCATGGAAAAAACAACAATTGCACGGACCAAAACCATAAGCCTGAAATATCCTAATTGAAGCATGCATCGCAGGACCACGAGACCTAAATTTTCGTTTTGATTCGTTCAATTTTGTGGTTATCTCCTTAGGCTAACGAGTTAAACCAACAATCATTGGGACAATCGGTTTAAGGCACTTGGATTTCTTCACAATTGCTGATTTCTATTTTGATCTTCACTTCAAAAACAAACTACTTATGGAAACAACAAAATTTTATTATAAGAAACGAGAATCGTGAAGAGATGTTTATTTATTTCCACCACATATGTAAAAGCAGGTCCTTTATTCAGCAGCAGAGTCTACAGAGAGTAATAAAATCATTAGGCAGTTGTAGGAGACAGAGCTGGGGAGCCAATATTAACCGGTGGAAGTGCCGGCGGTGCACCAGAATCACAATAGCCTCTGAGTATGTTACCTTCCTCAGCTGTGAAGCCAAGAGAAGTAAGCATAGAGGGCCAGCAATCGCGCGTTATTATTTCAATGGCACGACAACAATCAGCACCAATATTAGTCCCTCCGTTGAGAAAAAATAGTATGATCTCATTGGAGCATGACTTTAGCTCTATAAGTGCATCCCAACATTCAGCTGAGCCGCCTCCGCCAGTACTGGTTTCAAGCCTTGCATTGAGGTTGAGTCCGGGCTTGATGATGGGTGTGTGTCTTGCTGCTGCTGCAGTGTCCATGATCAATGGGATTGACAGAAAGAGAAATACCATTTTCATTTTGAGAGCCATTTTTTGTTTGTGTGGATGTAGTTTTTTGTGAGCTTGATTTATAGAGCATTGGGAGGGGGAGAGAAGGGGATTGTAGTTAAGAAGGATTGATGATTGATTGCGGTTACAAATCAAAATTGTGTAATGAGCATGAAAGGTTTCATGGAAAATGATGGTTTCTTCTTGTTTTTTGTCTTTGATGATGCAACTCAAAAGCCAATAATGCTGCTTAAATGTTTGGGTGCAGTTACTCAATGCTTCTTCACCTCCCCCATCAAATCACTCCTCATCTTCACTTTTGCCCAATGGTGGGTCCAGCAGTCGAAAGTGGACTCATGTCTCAAATGTGTGAAACGGGTCACTCGTTATTGAACAGAGCATCAACACTCGTTGAACCATTAAAAATTTGTTATTTATCAATTTGGGGTGGGTCATTGCCTACGCCGCGCCATAACAATCTTGCAGTCCTGTAAGGGATTGTTCTTGTGTTGTGCCACTACTTCACCACAGAATTCACTGTGTACGAGATGTTCGGGAACTATTCTGGGTGGTTTGTGGGTATCAAGCTGATTTGGACGCGATTGCATTGGCAACTGCAGAGATATTCCAGATTGATCCTGACTATTTTGGCCATAATTAATAAAAGTTGAGGAACATTCATATATGTAGTGTTGAGCGAGAGGTTAGATTACTGTGCTTGATAGGTTATTATCAGTTTGGGAAGTAATGCAATGTGTTCTGATTGAGACTGAGTATAGTATATGAAAACAAATTTCTAGTTTTATATGTAAGATTCAGAAAGATAAATATCTCCAATTGTGTTATTGTTGAAAAAAATAAAAAATATATAAGTATGATTTCTTTACTATTCTTTTTAATCGTGATTTGAATGAGTTAGTACGATTTCATTTGCAAATTCTCAAGGAAAGAGGCTTGTGTTCAATCCAAGGATATTTCCAAAATCTTATGACCTCTCTACATCCAAGAGGCTTCTTCGTGGTTTGATTTGCTTATCAAACTGTTTTTCTATAGGTTTTTTCTTGTTTTTTCCAATTTTGGGCTGCTTGACTGTATGTACTTTTGTTTCCTCCCAAGAACATGTTTTCAACCCCATTCATATTTGTCTAAACAACACATTTGCAATCGTTTGTCCATTCCAAGCTCCAACGTAAACATGATTACACATGTAACTTATATTACAAGGATCCATATTGTTGATTAACATAAGTTAACTTGGGGAAACAGCCAAATTAAGACAGAAAAGAAAGTTTTATTACCATAACTTCAGCATAAAAAAACTTGCACCATTGCAGATATACGAAAAACAAATTAAGAAACCAAGCTACATCCATATTCATTTGGCAAGAGGAGAATTAATTAGGAGGAGGAACCGATGACGAAGAAGAAGACGACGACAGAGCATCACAAAAGCCTCTTAGAGTGTTAGCTTCGTCAGTACTGAATCCAAGAGAAATGATCATTGCAGGCCAACACTCACGCGTGATCAATTCTATGGCGCCGCAACAGTTGGCGCCAATATTAGCGTCTCCGGTAACAAAGAAGACCACGATTTCATTGGAGCATGATTTGAGCACTTTCAGTGCATTCCAGCATTCAACCAGAGGCGCGCCGGTTTGAAGCCTCGCTGCAAGCTGATCTCGTGTTGGTGTGTCTCTGGCTGCAGCTCTTATTGTGTTGGACAAGAGCAACGCTATTGCAAGAAACAGGAGTGCAATTTTGGAAGCCATTGATGTTTTGAGTGTGAGATTTGAGGAGGTGAAGGTTGAGAATTGAGAGGGGCTATTTATTTGTAGAGTTGGAGTGGGAAGGAGAGGAGAGGACTGTGATCAGTAAATGATGATTGCTGTTACAGTTGATGGGAATTATATTCTTCTAATTGACTTTAGAGAAATTGTTGAAGATGATGATTTTCTTATTATATTGTCATTTATTTGATTGATGATGAATTTTGATAGTAACAGAGGGACTAAGGGAAAAAAAAATGCATACTTTGGTATTTGGTGAAAAAATTAAATCCAGAAATATTTTCTTAGAAAATACGAAATCATGATTTTTTTCTTTGCACGGACTCGTATTACACACGACCCAATTTGACTTTAGGGTACGAAATATGTAACTATTGATGCTTCTCATACCATATATATATAATACACGCATTCATGTAACACTTAACAATGTAAGTTAGTAGAGCTGACAATTTGTATCCGGACTCATGGATATTAAAAATTCAATTCGACTAATTTATAAAATAAATCAGATCGAATTGGAATAGAAAAATTTGCTCGGACTAAAGTACATAAACGGAATTTAAAATTGAAGAGAAAAAGGAAGATAAAAATTACAATTTAATTGAGAAAAAAAACTTGGAAAATATTAAGTATTCAAGAAATAAATTGTACAAAAAATAATTGCAAACCAAAAAACTAATTGGGTTGGGGAGGAACGCCCATATGGGATATGGATGAGGACACTTAACAGAAGAACTGAGCAAGGTTATGCGGACAAGTGGTTTAGGGGTAAGGACTGGAAATCTCCAAAACCGAACACATCTATGGCAAAAAGGTCTTTAGGAAATCTTCGAGCCGTAGAGGAACATGAAAGTAAGGAAAGCCCTGGGTCGATTTTGGGGTCCTTTGGAACCGGGTGGGTTTGTTTTATGGACTGGGTAGGACGTTGGAATTCTTGTTATCTAGTTTTGTTGGATGATTAGTATAGGGTTCTAATAAGAGACGAGCAATACCTGACATGTAGTAGCTTTAGTACCAATTTTTTTTGAGACGCTGGCTGTTAAACAACTTGAGATAGGGTCTACCAGGTCACTAGGAGAGTTTGTATCCGTTGAGTAGCATGTTTTTGAAATTAATAATAATAATTACTTCTTTCAAGGAAAAAAGAACTAATTGGGTTTACATTTTGTTAGCCGGATTCAATTATGAATGTGACTACTCTCAATCCTTTAGACCGGTCGGGATTGAAATATAAATACGAAAATTGGAACAAAGGGAAGAACAGCCTAACCAGAGTCGGGATTGAACAATCCCATTGCCAAACAAGGAAGTGAAGGCCAAACCTACTTTGCCGCCGAACTCACTCCTACGTCCTTCGTCTCCGCACCACTCCTCTGATAGAGTAGTTTCTTAAGTCCGCGTGTGCAGTTGATAATCAGAGTGAGAACGAAGAAACAGAACCGCCAAGCCGAAGCTGCGTGTTATTGGTTGAATAAATATGATAGCAGCGATTTCATGGGTGCCCAAAGGGGTCTCAAAAACCGTCCCCGAAGTCGCCGACCCTCCTTCCAAGGAAGAAATCGAAGAACTCATCAAAAGCGGTGCTCTCGATGCTAGGTTTTTTTCAATTCTTTTCCATATAATTTTGATTTCGTTTGGAATTGCTGTTCTTTTGCGAGGAGTTTATTGGATTTTAGAGATGAAAAAGTAGTTGCTTATGATGGTATACAAGAATTGAATGTATGTAAATTTATGAACATTTTATGTTATTGGTTTATGCAGTGGCAATAGTGACAGTGAACAAGATGATGAGGACATGGATGCTGACTCTTCCAAGCAGTCTGATGATGAAGCTGCTCAGGCGTTAGGAGCAGCTGAGGCACTCGGGAAACCATCCAAAAAGTCTAAGTCAGGGACTGAATTTGATGCAATTACTGATGGTCTCAAGGAACTTGACATGGACAATTATGACGATGAGGACGAGGATGGTATCTAAATCTTCTAACTTCACTATTTTGTTAAAATGCAATACTGAATTTATAGATTAAGGTAGCCATGTTAGGGTTTCTGGTTATGATACATTAACTTTTGCTTGTGGTCACTCTTAGGTGTTGAGCTATTCAGCACAGGGCTTGGGGACCTTTACTACCCTAGCAATGAAGTTGACCCATATCTAAAGGACAAAGACGTATGCTTGGTTTCTCTCATTCAGTTTCATTACTACTTGGCTTGTGATGTACTCATAGAAATTTTCATTTTTTTTGTGCTTCAAGGATGAAGACTCTGAAGATCTTGAAGACTTAATCATTAATCCAACTGATGCAGTCATTGTTTGTGCACGGAATGAAGATGATGTTAGCCATCTCGAGGTATGGGAAAGTTCCTTGGAGAGTGCATGCTCTCTCTTCAAGAAAAAGCAAATGCTTAATGATTCTTTATTACAGGTACTGGTGTATGAGGAATCAGATGATGGTCCAAACATGTATGTACACCATGAAATTGTGATTTCAGCATTTCCCCTATGCACAGCCTGGCTTGACTGCCCGCTTAAAGGTGGAGAGAAAGGTGTGGCATCTGAGAGTGAGATCTTTCTAGTTAAAACTTAAGTAGTGTCGTTTTCAGTGTAAATTCAAGAATTTTAACCGGCTTTACTTTTTTTTTTTTCTAATGAATTCACAAACAAAGAAAGCACAAGATATTTCTTCAGCTGACTGCCTAGCTGTTCAGTAATTTGAATTTGGTCATTCCATTTCATCTTATTGGTGTATTCACTGTATGTTGACAGGAAATTTCGTAGCAGTTGGCTCAATGGAACCTTCAATTGAAATATGGGACCTTGACATTGTATGTGACTAATGAACCTCTATCTCATTTAATATTGGTTTGAGTTTCATTTGGAGCTGTATTACAAAGTTTGTTATCAACTTTCAGCTTGATGAAGTACAACCATGCCTAGTTTTAGGTGGCATAGCTGAGGAGAAGAAGAAAAAGAAGAAGAAAAAGGGAAAGGTCTGTTACTGAAACCTCCTGTGTTTATTTATATTTTGTAAATTATATGCTTCTCATGCACATTTTCCTAGTGTTAAGTTACTTACATTATTTTTTTTTTCCCTGTGTGTTAGACATCAATTAAGTACATAGAAGGTAGCCACACTGATTCAGTTCTTGGTCTTGCTTGGAACAAGGAGTTCAGGTGTGTTGCCTCTTTTATCTTAATTTAGTCTCTTGCTAAATATCATCCTCCATCTGAACTAATGCTGGTCGTGTGAACATAGGAATTTACTTGCAAGTGCAAGTGCTGACAACCTAGTAAAAATCTGGGATGTCGCCACAGGGAAGTGCCAAATTACTATGGAGCAACATACAGATAAGGTAAATTTAAATCCTCTGCTCACTGCTTTTCTTCTGAACTTTGCTGTTGACTTCTTTGATGGGTGATATTTAAACTCTTAACAAATCTAACTGTGTCCTTTGTTCACTAATAGAATTCTATGAACTGTCATAATAGCTGACCTTTTGGGTTATGTAATTACCACACTCGGTGCAATGGTTCACACATTGCATACTCCCACACACAGGTGACAGTAGTTAAACCCACTATCCGCGCTATAGTCCTGCTATCTTAGTTGTTTAGAATCCCCCACCTCCCTAGGCCTATCACACACACAAATGCAAGCCGTAGATTTATTGCATATTTTACTGTGCTATCCCAATTTTTTTATTATAAAAAAAATATACCTTGTTGAAAACTTCATCCGACTTTATTTTATATTTTTGCTACTAATTGTTACAGGTTCAAGCTGTGGCATGGAATCATTATCGTCCACATGTTCTTCTCAGTGGATCTTTTGATCATACAGTAGTTATGGTACGGAAGTAATACAATGGTTCAAGATGACTTTTTTAATCATTTTTTCTCTGAACAGTGTTCATGGAATTGCTACTTGACTTATCCATTTTTTTCAATGTAGAGAGATGGAAGGAACCCTTCGCATCCAGGATTTAAGTGGTCAGTCACAGCTGATGTTGAAAGCTTGGCTTGGGATCCACACACTGAGCACTCGTTTGTGGTGTGTGCTTAAACCACATAGCTGTGGCTATCTTCTTATAATTATACTGTGTTTTCTTATATTGATCTGTTTCTTATAATGTAAGGGACTGGGATGTGGTCATTCCTGGTGTGAGGATCCATTTCTGGATTACATACATGAATTTATACTGGCACACATACATCTATATTTATTGGTTTCTTACTTTAAAGGCACTAAAATTGAGTAGTCACTAGTTCTTTGCTGATAAAAAAAAAAAGTAGTCACTAGTTCTTTGCTGATCTCTTAGGTGAGCCTTGAAGATGGGACGATTCAAGGTTTTGATATCCGGGCTGCTACATCTGATCCATCCTCTGATCCGAAACCAAGTTTTACTCTACATGCACATGACAAAGCTGTCTGCACAATCTCATACAATCCTGCAGCACCTAATGTATTGATCATTCTTTCTCCCCCTCCATTGCCATGCAACATTTTTGTTAATATTGTTTACATGATTTCTTTTTGGGTTTGTTACAGCTTCTTGCTACTGGATCCACAGATAAAATGGTAATACTTCATGTTCCACTGCTGGCTTCCATATTTCGGCATACTTGAAAAGCCTTTTTATGTTTTTATTGTTTGCTCTTCCTGGGACACAGGTAAAACTATGGGATTTGTCGAACAGCCAACCATCATGCGTGGCATCCATGAATCCCAAAGCTGTAAGTGATACATCATTCATATATATTGAAGTAACAAGTTAGAGAAGCGTTCCATTGTAGTGTTATTCTATCTTGTGAAAGATTTGATTGATCGTGTTGTGTTTTTAATTTTACCAGGGAGCTGTCTTTTCCATTTGTTTCTCAGAAGACAATCCTTTTATACTGGGAATAGGAGGCTCTAAGGGGAAACTGGAAGTGAGTGGAAAACTAATTGTATTTTTTGTTATGGGATTCCGTTATGCAGGACATTTGTGTGATTGAGATTTGAGTACTGAAATTGCTAAAAATTTGCAGGTTTGGGATACATTATCTGATGCAGCAGTCGCTAAGAAGTTTGGGAAGTATAGTAAAGCAAATAAACCTCAAAGTGCATCTTAAGTTACCATATTGGAAAACCAAATGTGGTTCATTCTAGTTTTGACAGGGAAAACATGTGCATCAGTATGGGCGCAAGTGGCATTTTCTCATCCTTGTCGCCTAGTTTTGGAACTTTTAGATGCATATGTTGAGTGTTCTTTATATTTATTATATACAAGTATGGAAACTCTAGAGATTTGAATGTACACTGTAAGATCTGAATTGAAATTAATATTCTTGGATCTCTGTTGAGGAAGTTTCATGTAGTTAAAAGGATGGTTTGGTTTAATTTGATTTATCTTTTGCCCGGTCTGATGTGACAGTACATGTATGGATGTTGTAAGTTATCTTGCAGGCTAGTTTATAGTTTGTTAACTTAAAATGAATACAAAAAACAAACCAGCTCTAGAATTAGGAATGGCCAAGAAGATAATGGTTAAAACTTAAAACAAAGACTGAACCCATATGTTTGCACCACTAGCTAGATGTGAGCTCAATCAACCGGCGAACCAGTCAAGGATTAGCATATAACCAATAAAATAAACAAACCGTCAAATTTCATTATACTAAAAAAGTAAAACCAAGAGTACTGAAGCCAAAATGTGGCAGTCAAAATTAACTACTGAAATTCTCCAAATACAATAATGCGGTATTCAAATAATGCTATAGAAGTCGGAGGCTGGATTGCGAACAAAAAATAGAGCATTTCCATTGCTGAATATCTACTATTTCTTGTCCTCCTTCTCTGCTTCGGCAGCCTTCTTCATCCTAGCACCAACATGACGTTGATTTGTCCTCTCAAGACGCAGTTTTACATAAGCCTTGAATGATTTCATCTCAGCTGTAACCTTTACTAGGTCGATGGTTGGCTTCTCTCTCACAATGGGCATGTAAGCACCCTGGACTTGAGTGGCAGTAGCAAGTTCCTCAGGTGTGGAATCACCAGCCTGTACATTGAATAAGTTATTATTCAAATTCAAGACAGGTTCGTTGAAATTGATATCAATATGCCCCCAAAACCTAGGTTTACCTTGAATTTCTTGGTGCGTCTTGGGAAGACAACTAACTTAGCCTTGTAAGTTTTCAGCCTCTGGGCATTAGCTTGGAGACCTTCCAGGGAACGGTTCCTGCGGCGATGATCAACAGCAATTCCAATGGTTGGTGCAAGCTTCTTGGGAATACCAGCAGCCTGAAATGTAATAAATTTAGATTAGGCAAAAGATCCCCATCAATGTTCGCAACACATAGGAAAATAGCCCCAACATCAAGAGTTTCATTGAATGGTTAATATCTCGACATACTTCCAATATAAATTTCCATGTATACAACCAAATATTTTCCCTCAAATGAAAGCTCAAATAGATGTCTGCTCAATCATCCAACACTGATCAGATTGATAATTTTTTTATTTCAACAGGCAATTGGACCAGTACATTTGAAATTTTATGCAGCAAAAATATAATAATAAATTGATTGGAATGCCAACAGCAAAGAATATAACATGAATCATTTTTGAAAATAAGTTATAGGGTAAATGACACATACACCCCCTCAAC
>JAYMTJ010000577.1:0-10306 GCA_036897525.1 Pelargonium x hortorum | reverse complement strand
ACACCAAGCCACTGTAGTATGGCTGCATGGTCTTGGTGATAATGGCTCTAGGGAAATCATATTGTCAATTGATGTTGCCACAAATGTTGAGCAAGCTAGTTCCTTATAGAATCATCACTCATGATATTAGGATATGTTTAACTTTTGAGTTTTGTCCCGTTTTGATTACTCAACTCCTTTTAGGAGAAGGCTCTTGCACTAGCTCTCTTGAGAATCATTAGTTACCTTGGACTGGAGGACTGAGAGATATAAATGTATTTGAAAAGTAAATTTTCATTGATAATGTGAATCATCTTATTTTTGTTTGAAAATGCCATTATACATGGAGCCTCTCTCTCTCTCCCCTTAGTTTCTTATCCCCTTATTATACTTATTAGCTGTTCCTTCTTTTAAATCAGGTAAGATTAGTATTCTCAGCTTCTTTTTTCAATATCTATTTGATGTTATTAACTCCGTTTCAGAGGAAGAGATAGGGATTTGCTTTTGAATCATTAAGAATTTCTCTGGTATTTTCCTTTATCGTGGTTCACTGGTTCAGTGGTTTATTGCTAAGGTTTCATGTTAGTGTCAATTTTGTTGGATGTTATCTTGGCCTAAGTTGGCCAGTATGTTTTCCAAGTTTAATACATTTTATCAAGCCGGCTTTGTAATCTTATGAGATGGATCTCACTTGTCTGTCGTTCATTTGATATAGCATTTTTGTTAGTCAGCATCTTTCTTTTTTAGGGGATTTAGTCATTTTGATGTGATCTAATTTGAGTTATGAATTTCTTTTTACTATGGGGTGGTATAGTAACATCAATCATCCACTGCATCTGGAGGTCCTTACAAACATGTAATAGGTTCACCACCCCAAAAGTAAAGGAATAAAGAAGAAAAGAAATATAGTGTACAACTCATTATCATTTTATTTAAAGGCATTTTTATGGAATATACAGTAGTAACATTTTGTGTTTTGATTTTTTTTGGCAGCTGGTCCCAGCTCTTGGAGACCCTCCCTCTTCCAAATGTAAGGATTAATATGTTTTACTTATCAGGGACATTTTACCTGCACCACAACTTTACTATACGATTATTAGAAGATGGATTGCCTTTTCAATTTGGTAATATGTTATGTTTATATGATGTCTCAGATTAAATGGATATGCCCAACTGCTCCTACTCAACCAATAACTGTATTTGGTGGCTTCCCTTCCACTGCTTGTAAGTATAGCTGCTTTCAGATGCCTTACTATTTTTCTTACATATAGAATCATAAATACACTAGTTCACCGAAAAATATAAATAGAATAAAATGTTGGCATCTCATAAATGATGAAAAAAGGTGAGCATTTTTTAAATAAAACTCTAGTTTTTCATTATGGGGCAAAAGGAAAGGAAAGAAAAAAGAAGCATCCATCAAAAACGATGATACAAGGTTCTGCTATTTCCAAAATTAATCATAATAATCGGGTAATGTGCTATATTCAGGGTTTGATGTGGGAGATCTTTCAGAAGATGCACCTGATGATATAGAGGGTTTGGATGCTTCAGCAGCACATGTTGCAAATTTGTTGTCGACAGAGCCCGCTGATAGTAGGTTTTCTCGTGCATTTTTTTAGTATGTGATAGTGCTGCCAATCTGGTTATCACCCATCAGTTTAGAAATTACAGATTTCAGATGTTTAAAACAGTGAAGCAATGCTCAATTTGATTTCTGGATATCATTAGAAATTTTCAGTCTTACAACTGGTGCACAAGCTTTTGCTTGTTAAAATGTGTACATGAATTCATTTAGTTGCTTTCTGTGGAATTAAATGGAGAATGAGGGCATAAATAACTAAATATGGATAGTATCAATATGCACGAGTCTGCATCTAATAGGTGAATTGATCAAAAAAGGATTCGTCTTGCTCAAAGAAATCATGTGAAAGACACTTTTTTTTTCTTTTCATATTTGTCTTTTGTCTATCAGCTTTTTTTTTTTCTTTTCCCAATCATAAAACTACCTTTATTTTATATACATCACATTTGAACATATATGTGGGGGTTATCTATAACTCGCTTGAAAAATTGTTGAAGATGAGATAAGAGGATCTTTTCAAAGGAAAACATTATTTGGGCTTAATCACTGTCTTTTCTAGGGCTCTGTTTAGATTGGATTACTTCAGCAGTTGATGTATTTATTTCATCTAGAGCTTAGTTAATCACAATTTAAATAAACCAATAAACAGAGGTTTCAGAGATACTTGAGTATTATGTAACTAATCATAATCACTTAACAAGAAAAACGTTGGATGATAGCAACACATTGATAATTTTTTATTGTCACGTCTGTTTTCCTTTTTTTCATTTCATCTGCCTGAGAAGATGATGCATAGCTACATATGTCTATTCTTTGGAACTTGAGCCCATCAGCAAAATAAATGATTGTGAGACCATCTACGTAAATCTCTTTCATTGCCTTCAACATGTAGCTTCAAATAATTTTTCTTTGGTTCCTTAAAATTTTAAGTGCTACATATTTAATTTCAAATTTAAAGAATATATGCATTTTCAAATGCTATGAGAAAAACAATGAAGTGTTGTATGCCAAATAAGTTTTCTTTATTTATTTCTAGACTATGGACTCTTCTAGTTCCAGAGTTCTTTGATATCCTTTTTAAATGTGGTGATTACTGTTTCAGTCAAAATTGCTATTGGAGGCTTCAGTATGGGTGCAGCAACTTCGCTATACTCTGCTACCTGCTTTGCTTTAGGAAAGTATGGGAATGGCAATCCATACCCAGCCAATCTAATTGCAGCTGTTGGACTCAGTGGCTGGCTTCCTTGCTCAAAGTTTGGCTTCATACAATCTATGACTCCTTATTTTGAGTAGTAACTCTCTCCCCTGTAACATGGTTTGTTGTCTGTACTGACAAGTGATGTTTTTTTCCCCAGGACATTGTGCAACAAAATAGAAGATATGGAAGAAGCTGCTAGGCGTGCTGTATCCCTTCCCATTTTGCTCTGTCATGGAAAAGGTATTGATAACTGACTCGTGCAAATTTTGTAGGTTTTGTTTGACTATGGGTATTGTTTTTACTTATGAGGCATACCATTAACTCTAGCAACTTTCTCTTTAATTGAGGAGATTTCAGGAGTTGTTCCTGAGTGTTTGTGGTACATAGGTAGAAAATGGATCACTGAGAGCTTTAGGTTTACTGGAGCAAATTTGATCCTAGTTACTGCAGTTATAACGCTAAATTAAGCAATTCTAGTTTTTGGCTTTTGGTCCTGTCATCATGACGCATTTCATATACACATATCTACAAAACTCATTTCCAGTAAAGCTAGGATCATCTTTGCTTTCATTTGGAACGTGCGGTGGTAATGACCCATGCAAGAGTTATTTAATGAATAGCAGTCACATCTTCGTTTCCGGTCACTAGCACTGACTTTCTTAAACCAGTGAAACAACATAGTTCCAATGCTCAGTATCTCCAAGCCTCTTGGCAGCAATCGCCCAATTCAATAAAGTTGGTTTCATTTGAGGGCTCTATGACATATGCAGTAGTTAAAAACTGCAATCTGTCTTCAATAAAGTTGGTTTCATTTATGTAGCTGCTTGTTACTTATGTGAAAAGAGTTCTTTCTTAAGGTCAAATGTATTAAAATATCTTTTATCTGGTTGGCTTCTTGAAGCTTATTTCACCAGAATTACTATTTATTCGAAGCAACACTGCTTGGAGGACAGTTTAGGGAAGTCGGATTATAATGGTTTTTAAGCTGCACTTAGCATGAAGTAATGTTTATATGGTATTTTATTTATTTATATTATTTTTTTTGCAGTTGATGACGTGGTTCTTTATAAATTTGGTGAGAAATCTTCACGGACCTTGAGTTCTTCTGGATTTCGAGATGTAACATTTAAAACCTATAATGGGTCTGTATCTTGACTCCACCAAAACTTAATCTACAGTCACGTATTTTGTATGCAAAGCGAAGTTAGAGTAATTTACTTGACCATGCATGCAGGCTTGGGCACTACACGATTCCTGAGGAGATGGATGAGGTTTGCTCTTGGCTAAATACAAAATTGGGGCTTGACGGTAGCTCTTCGCAATAAAGTTGGGCAATGG
Source organism: Pelargonium x hortorum (assembly GCA_036897525.1). Lineage (NCBI taxonomy): Eukaryota > Viridiplantae > Streptophyta > Magnoliopsida > Geraniales > Geraniaceae > Pelargonium > Pelargonium x hortorum. The sequence goes on along the minus strand of JAYMTJ010000577.1, from coordinate 6,206 downwards.
AGAAGAGCGAGACGAGTGAAGGGGAATTCTTTTTTTCTTTTCCTTTTAATATTACGTATGTAAGGAACAAAAACAAGTACGTAAAGTTGGTTCTATGTGGGATTACATGGTACAGCAAATTTATATTGGTGTATGTTTGTCTTCTCAATCATCTTGTATCTGAATTATTTGGTTAATTGGTTGGTACGTATTGTGGGAACATGCTGGTATAATTAAATCTGATGGTATGGTTATTTGGAATTATTTCCCCCCATTTTATAAAACTACAGCAACATATAATGTGGAACAAAGTTGGGGCTGAGAGATAACAAAACAATTTAAGAATATGCCACAAAACGAAAAAAACACCTATAAGGTGAACTTGTATATTCATGTATCATCTAACAGGGTCAGGGTCAATTAGTTTAGATTTTTGATAAACGACGGGACAACAGGCCTGCAAAGGCCTCTGCAAGGAGGCTCGAACCCGAGACCTTAAAAAAAATCCAAAACGTATCAACCGCTTGACCTAACATGTTTTGGTCTAAGAGGGTCAGTTGTTGAATCAAAAGACTAAGCCTTCTCTTTTTTTGTAGTCAGCCACCAGTCCAATGGTTCCAGCTTCAGTTCACATTGTATAAACTATACCATCCTCCATAACCTTCTAAGTTCTACCTCCCATTTCTTTCCTTTCTTATTTTATGAACATCTCTTTTTCATCAATAATCAATTGATTGCTGATTTACAAAACATAACAGGAAATGTAGTAAAATGGAGTGCCCAAGGCTTCAACTATTGAGACATGATCATTTTCTGTTACAAAAATAACAATTACAAACAAAATGTGACTTCCTGCTGCAACCATACCCTAGTTCATCTCTAATATAAAAAATATTAATAATGGAAAACAAAGAGCAAGAAAAAGAAATCTCATGAAACCTAAGGTGGGGAAGGCGCTGGAGCCGGGGCCAAACACTTGTTACATAAATCCATTCTCATCAGAGACTGGATGGCTACTCTTTCCTCCTTTCCGAAGAAGACGGGCGGCTGGCTCTGTTTCATTTTTGAGACTCTCTAATAAAAGCTACATCACCACTGACTAAATTCGAACTTCGGGGTGTCAGCAAATGCTTTTCTTGATTTGAATCAAGTTCTGCTGATTCCCGTGCAGTGAGGGTTGATAGTGAATCTGTGAAATCATCTTCTGCAAGAAACCAAACATAGAGGCAAAAAAGAGTAACTTGTAAATATTGTAGCTACTATAAACTAAATAAGAGCAAACCAGAAAGAAAATAACTACATACCAGGGCACTCATGATATTCAGGGAGCTTTTTGACAGTCGTAACTTGAAGATTCTCCGGAAGCAGACAACTACACACAGATCCTGAAAATTGAACCAAAGCACCTTTGAATGAAGATTGTTGACACAGGTGAGTAGGTACATGCCCACACAGATGCACAAGCAAATTGATATGAATGAACAGCTGAATAGCTTCTTCTCAATTGGATAAAGAGTTCGGGTAAAACAATTCTTTTTGCAGGAAAAGTGATGCCTTGTAATTTTTTGCCTGAGCTACAAAATATCAGCTCAAGTAGTTTCCAATTTTGTCGCATGCACAAGTGAAGTTGATAGCAATTACAAAAAATTTCTTATTCCTAATATAGGATATTCCAGGGAGAGAGTATATAAGAAAATAAATAGATGGAAAATGCACATACCTAGTCGAGCAAGCCGATTAACCCACCCAGGAATGTGTTTGCCTGTCAATCTCCACGAGATGTCATCTGTAAAATGGTTGCAATTCTTGGAGATGAGATGATAAGTATCCCCATGATAGTCAGAAGCCAAACCCTCAATAAATCTCCGGAATTCATAAGAAGGGATGCTTACGCAGCCCAATGAGATGGAACAACGGAAAATAAAACCAGGGCAGTTCTTTGGTTCCACTTCAAAAACCCCACTAGCCGGGAAATCATGGGCTCCAAATCCGTACTCCTTACCATGGACTGTTTGCAAACATTGAAAGTGACCATACAGTTATAATTAATCATCTGAGAGAAAATGAAAAGAGCACTGGAAGGAAAATTCTAATCAATGAGTTCAAATGGAATTCTATAATGTAGTATTAGATCGTCGTTTGCATAGAGATATTCATCGAAGTGATGAAAAGAAATCATAGATTTGGACCACAAAACAACCCAAAAAACATAGTTTACCAAACTCTCTCTCTTACTTTTCATGACAAAGACAAAAGCCATTCGTGTTCTGTTCTTCAATCCAGACCCCACTATTCCCAATAGCATATTTTTTACAAAATCAAACAAGAATACTAGTTTACTAATTTACTTGGTTAGCCAGTGATGGGAGACTAAAATTACAAACGAACTAAGTCATTCTTCTACATTCTCAATATATTGAACATTGTAACAGAAGTATTCTACCTGTGAACGTAGGGCATGGTTAGTTTCTCTACATCCGAAATCATTGATCCACAAATTAACAATGCAGGAAGCAACTGAAAGGCAGATATGAGGAGTTCACATATCCAAAGAGACGATTCAACATACACATCCACTAACACTTGAAGCCTTATAGGAAGAATCAGTAAACTAATTGTACTAAACTGCTTTCACAAATAAAAACCAAATGTTTATGAATAGTCGCATCATTTGCTTCAAATAAGTCGAATGAATACAAATTCTTCAAAGAATGCTGCATCTTAATAACACTTCACAGGAATTTCAATCACAGGACCACAACCTTAGGCAACTCTGATCTTCATGGACGCTAATTATCGTTGTCCAATCTTATATCAGAATTGTAGCTAGTTACCTTTACACAATCAAATGCATGTTTGAAGAACATGCACAAATTAATATACAACTTAGTTCAACATAAAACTACCGACCTTTTATAGATACAACGGGAATTCCTAGCAATGAACTGTGTGATCATACTACCAATTCGAAAAAAAGAGTATCAACCACCTTCAAATTTCAAATAACTGGTACAATGATCTGGGAACACAGAAATTCCATGCCTTACACATGAACTGTTTGAATCCACTCGCGATGAAGCTAAAATTAGAGAAGCTAGTCCATAAAATCAGGTGTGATACTGACATCTATTATGTGTTCTGTGTTATTACAAGAATACATCTTATTCTTGTAGAGGATAAGAGCCTCCATTGAAAATTTGAGTGTGTCCCCATACCTCCAATCCCTTAAACCTTGCATTATTCGGTTAAAATATAGCAAAACTTTCCCATATTTGTATAATTTAAAAGCTTAAACAATCTAAAAAGAGAAAGAGTGAGACACGACAGTAAATTAATAAATAATAAGCTTCTTCTTATAAATTAATAAATAATAAGCTTCTTCTTATAGGTCTGGACCCTAACAAAACTCAAAACTTCCATAAGAGAGTGACTTGAAATAATAATGACCAAAACTAATTATCTGTAAGTGAATTCCTTATTCAACTGACATGGCATTGAAAAACAACACATTACATCATAATATAATTCCTAAAGATTTTAGTTTTAGAATCCTAATGATTTTAATACGTATTCTCAGTCATTTATGAAATAATTAGGTTTACCTTATGATGGCTATAACAATGAAGGATTATGCAATGATGCCAAGACATGGAAATTGATTTTTTAATATTTTAAAATAGAGAAACAGAAGCAGATCCCGGAAAAGCAGAAAATGGGAAGAGAGAGTCAAGTCTGAAACCTTCAATGCCGGAATGGAAGATTCCGAAGCCGACCCAGATGGTGTAATTGTTAACAGGCGTAAGATCGTAGACATTCAACAGCACCGGAGACGCAGGAGTGCTGTTATTGCCATCGCTCCCTCTCTTATTGGAGTTGGAGCTACTCTCTGCCCCCATTTCCACAATTTTCATGATAATTGCAAAACAGATAATCAACAATTGTAGGTCTTCTTCTCAGTCCATCGGTGGAAGAGAAGACGAAGCCAGAGGTCTCAGACTTGGAGACCCATCTGCATATTTCCAATCTCCTAAATTGAATGCCAACTTCGTTCTTCTCTGTGGAATGAATTACACTGCACTTTCGTTCCCAATACGATCCTCTCGATTTCTCTGTCTTTTTTACATGTATCAATTTTGCCTTTTCAGTTTTGAGAGACTGCAGATATCAAATCTGGGTACATTCATTCCGATGCTTAAATAAAATTAATATTTTTGTACGCACCACTAATTGATATATTATCTTCGATTATACCGTTTAAATCATGTCTTTAATTCATTTCAAAAACAAAAAAAATCATGTCTTTAATGTGACCCGTTAAAAGGACTCAAAAGTCAAATTGTCTTATTATGTGCCACATTTATTTAAAAATCTTAATATGTACTATTTTTTTTTTTTTTATAGGATCTTAATATGTACTACAGTAGCTGACAGTATTCAGAATAAAATCGGGTTCATCATCTTCACGCATAAAAATGTAAAGATGCATGATTGTTAAGTAGATAGTTAAATCGGATAGCATCGTCGCATGTAAAATAAATACTGTATAATTCATGTGACGTGGTAATATAATACATGTACCCTAAGTTTATGTAGAAATCTGCCTCCTAGTTTTTTTTTTTGAATTTCAGAACTGAGCTTTATTAGATTAAATCATTAGAAAGCAAATGATGCACGAGTTCGGAACAATCATTCCTCAACAACTTAACCAAGCCTGTAATAGTCCCAGACGATCTAGCTAACACATGAGCCATCTGATTCGCAGACCGGTTTGTATTAAAAAACTTAAAAAAAGAGAAATTGCCAAGACATATATCTTTCATATCATCAATAAGCAAACCAAAAGCACTGGAATTCTCCTTCCCTCGGACTAAATAACTGCTATTACTCCCTGGTCATCCGACTCTACTATCACACTGCCTCATCCCTTCCTCCCCAACCAGCTTAACGCCTCCTTAATTGACAACGCCTCCACCATACGAGGTTCCATATTTTCCGACCATGCTAAACGACCTCCCCCAGCACCTACCATGTCAGTCCCGAACGAACCTGGTCCACAAAGCAAGCATCATCGACATCTTTAGAAAACCTGACGGAGGAGCCGACCATCTTACAACCGATCGCCTCACTGCCACTTGCTGCACTGGAATGATGGACTTCTGTTGAGTGTCTTTCCAGGCCGAGAAGACGGAGAGGGCCACTGAAATAACCTCCGATACCGATCCCCAGTTCCCCTCCCTAACCCCTGAATTTCTAAACTTCCACACTGACCATGCCACATAAACAGCCTTCTCCAGCAACCCAACTTCCTTTCGATGACGTATATTCATAACCCATTCCTCCACAGAGGAACTACCCAAAGACACCCCCTCCAACCCGAGCAAACGCCATACACGTCTTGCAAACATACAATGAAGAATAGCATGACTAACTGATTCTATTTCTGTGTGGCATCTAGGACAGTTGACACTTACCTCAACTCGGCGAGAATACAGTCTTTCCCGTACCGGTAGGCAACCCGTCACAGCCCTCCATAGAAAGTGCTTTAATTTGACCTGAATCTTAAGTGACCAAATAAGACTCCATAGTGGTATGCCTTTATGAACCGTAGGCCTTTGAGACATCATCTTATAGCCACTTTTGACAGAGTATAGGCCATTCTTTGAGAACGACCAACACCATACATCAGCCACCCGTCGTGAACTGAGCCGAATTCGCAGCACTTCCTTCCAGACGTCCTCCGAGAACAATGCGGCCAACTTGGCCTGATCCCATGCCCCTGTAAATGGGTCACGTAAATCAGCCACGAACAGTTCATCCACCTCCCTCCAGTCCGTACCAGATCGAAGAGAAGGAATGAAACCCAAAATTGTAGGTACCCACGGATTCGACCCGACCCTAATTTCATCACCCACTCCCACCCATTTAAAACACCCTGATCGTAGCAAATTTTGTGCTTCTCGAATACTTCTCCATACAAAACTAGGGTTGGACCCTATCGGAGCAACAAACGCCGAGCACAACGGAAAATATTTTACTTTAAACGATCTTGCAAACAGAGAAGTCGGACACGTCTCCACAATTTTTTTTCCTAAGAGGGCGATATTGAAGTCCTGAAACGCTCTAAACCCCAAACCGCCATCCAATTTACTCTCACATAAAGCTCTCCACGACTTCTACACAATACCCTTACGCACAGCACTACCACTTTTCCATAAATAGGCATTTAA
>JAYMTJ010000576.1:0-10310 GCA_036897525.1 Pelargonium x hortorum | reverse complement strand
GTTGTATTTATAAATTGTATATCAAATTATTTTTTAGTATTGTTACAAAAATAAATAGTTAAAATGAGATGTCCATCTGAACAACGGCGGGATATAAAACTAGTAATGGGAATTTGGCTCCAATCTCCATCCTTATTTTACTAATTTAGAGTACATATTTATAATAATTTTTTCAGAAGAGAAAGGTAATTTTATCAATTCTATTTCTGGTAAATATTAGTTAAGAAAAAAAGAGAGAGAAAAAACGTCACCTTCTCAGTTCACAATCGAAACGTGCATAGATTTTTCGATCTCTCTGAGTCTCATGGCGTCTCTCAAAACTTAAAGCGAACTCAGCTTCAGCTCCGAGGCCTTTCTCTGTACAGTGTGACCTCAAGCTCTGCGACGTTTCTTCTTCAATTGAGTCCTGTCAAATCAAGACAGATTTTTTTCGAATAGGTGTGTTTCTTCTTCTTCTCTGGTTGCCCTATGAATTTTCTATTGAATGGAGATTTGGGTTTTAACTGACGCTTCAGTTTCTATGGGAATTGTTTAAAAATCAGAACTTTAGGGTTTTATTAGTGCAAAATTGGACTGGTTGTTTGTTTATTGATCATGACATCAGTCAGAATCGATTATCCGAGTTAATTTATTTTTTGGGGGTAAAATATGGGTTGGGTAGTGAGAGAAATGATTGTAATTTATGTTACTGTTGCAATTGATTGTTGGGGATTTTTTTATTGGAATATCCAGGAACTTTGAGCAATTCAACTCATGGGTCCCCAGATAAGAAAAAAATTATCATTCAAAAAGTTACTATCCTTTTCCTTTGATTCCAATTACTTATTTATTCTTTTGTTAGAATCTAATAAAGCTTTGATCTTCTAGGACTGAGTCACACACACACAAAAAACCCAATTTTTTTAGTTTAAATTTTGGGTATATCGTATATAGATGCTTTTTAGGTTGATAAAACTTGAAATGATTGACTTCTTATATATCATTCTGAATTTTTCTGGGTTTACTTAGAGAATGCGAAAAGAAGATGCATATCATCCGGAATACTAGTCACAACTTACAAAATATACAACCATCAGCTTGCACAAACTGGTCTGCTTTTCTCAGAGAGTGGCGTTTTGGTAGCATTTAATGTTCACTCATGTGGGCACATCGACTGCTGCAAAATTCTGTGTTGGCAGCTGAGGAAGGAAGATCCGAATTTCAATGGAAGGATCATTGAGTTCTTCAATCACTTCAGATGTTCGAGAATCCACATCGTCGCATCACAGTGGAAGGCACAACCGTGGGCTGGGTTTACCTGTCCCGAAGAAGAGAGGTCACGGAAGTCGTTCATGGATAAAGATTGATGAAAAGGGGAACTCAAAGGTTTTGGAGCTTGATAAGGCTACGATAATGAGACATTGTTCTTTGCCCGCAAGAGATCTCAGGCTTTTAGATCCTTTGTTTATCTATCCTTCTACAATATTAGGACGAGAGAAGGCTATTGTGATCAGTCTTGAACAAATAAGGTGTATAATCACAGCAGATGAGGTGGTTTTGATGAACTCATTGGATGGATGCGTTGTGCAGTACCAGACAGAATTATGCAAACGCCTTCAGACGAACAAAGACCAAGCTGGTAAGGATACTTACTCAACATGATACCAAAATTATATAGTGTTTGGATTAATATTATAGAATAGGAATGGAAATGGAAATAGGATTCCCATTCCAAAGCCATTTTCACGACCAAAAAGTCCTAATCCAAAGTTGAGGAATGAGAATTTCATTCCCATTTCCAATTTTGAATCTCTTTCCTCAATACAAATTATAATCCCAACGCTGCCGCCTTAGTGTCTAATTGTACTTGGTTTGCAGATAGATGAAAAGGACTCTAGTATTTGGGCTGAAATGGTTGGTGCATGTTCCAAATGGCAACTAGCTGTTTTGTTACTCTAAAGTTAAATATCACATCTATCCTTAGGAACATAATGCAAATAGTTTTCATTGGTTTAGGAGTCTAATCAAAGTTTGAATTATGAATCTAAAGTTCTCAAGCACTAGGTGAATTGGACTCTCTCCGGAAGTTTTAACACCACTTAAGTTTGGTGAACAAAGTGGAATTCATGACCTGAAAGAGTAATTGAATGTAAAGTGTGAATGAGGAACGCAAATATCTTTAATAAAATAATCAAACGCGAATGTTCCAAAATGGTCTAATGCTAAATTCATACGTGCACGACTGTTTCAGATTGATATTTTTTGAGGTATATTGGGCTCCGATACCTTGTTTTAAGGGGAAAAAAAAAACATATCCACACCAAATTACTATGATACCTATCCTTCAACCTTCATTGGGTCTCCTTTAAACTCGTCAGTTTTATAGAAGTGAATGCTACATGATTCTTATGATATTATTCTATATGATTCAGATGACTTGCCATTTGAGTTTAGGGCATTGGAGTTAGCTTTGGAACTCACTTGCATGTCTCTTGATTCTCAGGTATGGTGTTATGTGCATTGCTCAATGCTTTGGATTGATTTGTTAGTTTGTGGTTAGCTTAATTCCTTTTTGCACAATTATTTTGAGCAAAGAATCTGGCAGTTTATTTTGCGCCTAATTCAGTAAATCTTATCGACCACCCTAATGAAGAATTAGAAACTTGCTTATGAGAGGAGAAGCTGCTCCACCAGGGTTCATATAATCATGAACTTGGGATTTTAACAAGGATAATCTTTTGGGTCACTATTTATATTCTTTTTCAAATGCCAGTCTGTGGTCACTGTGTCAGATCAAAGCCCTAAAATGGTTTTTGACCTTGCTAGGTGAAAGAGCTGGAAATGGAAATATATCCAGTACTTGATGAACTAGCATCATCTATTAGCACTTTAAATCTGGAGCGTGTCCGTAGATTCAAAGGGCACCTTCTTGCTTTAACTCAACGAGTTCAGAAGGTAAAATAATAAATTTAGCTGTCTCCAGTTTTCCATGAATTCACTACTGCTTGGCTCTTCCTTATATTGGCGTCTAGATTGAATTTCCAGGTCCGCGATGAAATAGAACACCTCATGGAGGATGACGGCGACATGGCTGAAATGCACCTCACTGAGAAGAAACAAAGGGCTGAGGCGTACTCTATGGGTGAAGCGTATGTACAACCGAATCTCCCAGTTGAGGTCAGAGCGGGCTCTAAATCTGAACCGGTCTCTCCGATGGGGGCACTTGATGTATCCCAGAAATTGCAGAGGGCGTTTAGTACAATGGTGAGTCGAAGCCAACATGGAAGCTTTATGAGCTCATCTAATAGTGGGGAAAATGTTGAACAACTTGAAATGTTGCTGGAAGCTTACTTTGTGTTTATTGACAACACTCTCAGCAAATTGTCATCGGTAAGACATGCTTAGCTTTCAAATAAAAGTATATTTGAACTTCCATAAATTCGTTTTATGGTAATTTCGTTGACCGACCAGCTGAGGTTTAAAAGTACCAAAAACCCACTATTATAGCTATATTCCATGGTGCAATACAAATAGAAAAGGATCATATTGTTCTAATACATCTAGGAGTTGTCAAGTTCTCGAAATTGGTTCCAACTTACGTGTTATGCAATAATTACTGCTCTGCTTTGTGGATGCTGAACTGCTGATACTGAAAATCATCTTTTTATTTTTTATAATGCAGCTTAAGGAATACATTGATGATACCGAAGATTTGATCAATATAAAACTAGTAAGTAGCACTACCAAACTTCACTTTCGTTTTTTTTTTCTTTTTCCCATATTCGTTTTTAGAGTGTATAGAAAAGAACATAAACTTTGCTCTATTTGTAAACAGGGCAATGTTCAGAACCAGTTGATACAGTTTGAGTTGCTTCTCACGGCAGCGACCTTCGTGGCTACAATATTTGCTGTTGTAACCGGAATCTTCGGGATGAATTTTGAAGCCTCGATTTTCGACTACCCATCAGCATTCCATTGGGTCCTGATCATAAGTGGTATTGCCTGTGGGTTCATATACTTCTCATTCTTGTTTTATTTTAGGTACAAAAAGGTATTTCCTTTGTAGCTGTCAAATGCTTTATATTGAAAATAAAGTGTTCGAACATGCAATCATTTGAATTGTTGTGTGAATATGAGAACCGGGAATGAAAATATTTTACTTTCCCGTGTTTGACATTGCTGATACCAAAAACCATAGAATTTGTTGATATTGATTTCAATTTCTACACAGCTATATCAGAAGAAAGCCCTGCCTTGTTCTCTCCACAATCTTCCTTATCAGAAGCTTCTCCATCTCGTCTTCTTCTTCTTCTTCTTCACTCTCCATTAACCCATTTGATCCCAAACTTCTCGGTGTCCCCTCTGCATCTCTGAGTTTGTCAAGCAATAAACTCCTCGACCATCTTTCTCCCACATTTCCATATTCGGAAACCGACCTTTCAATGCCATGTACTGTTTGATTATCTGCATTTTTGTTATGGTCACTCTCATATAACTCATCATATGCCTCATTATACGCATCCAATGCTTCTTCTGATAGGTTCATAACCATTGGTTGATCAGTTAGGCTTTCTTGCAATGATATAGTTTCTGAATCACTATACAACATTCTGCAAGAAACTGTCCAGTCTGATCCCATGGAGTCCCTTCTCTGATTGCTGGCTTCAAGCGCTGCCTCAAGCTCCAAGATGCGTGCTTCGAGCCTTGATTGGATTAGCTCGTGAAGGCGAAGACTCAGCTCCATTGCTGGTACTGCATAATTTGCTGCATGAGAGTCAGTAGTGCAAGTCTCATTTGCATCTTGGTCGGGTTGCTTGTTGATATTGTCTATTTCCATCTCTCCTTGTACAATATCTGCTTCAATGCCAGGATCTACCTGCACCAAATATTTGAAACTATTAGGACAATTTTCACAGAAATCTCAGTCCCTGACCTTCTTTTGCTGATATATATACTTACTAGCCTAATGATTGTCCAACCTTTTAAGTTTTGCAGAACTGTGTAATACAAAAAGGGTGGCTCAGTGCACGAGACTCCTGGAATTGCAGGGTCTGAGAAAGTTATTTATGTAAGCATTCTTAAGTTGACAAATGGGTCGGCGGCCTAAAGGCTATCACGGTCAAAACTGGTAAAAAGTGACTCAATAAACATGCCAATAATTATTGACCTAGGTTTGGCTAAATCCCGGCGTGCATGCCAAAGTGGCCCAATTAATTAGCATACAACTCAGCTCATTTAGGCCTGGGCAATTGCTGTTGGTCCATTTGTCAGCTTCAACCCTATCTTTGTGTCTATTTATCAGCTTTAATCCCGTCTCTGACAAATTATGTGCGCAACACACGTAACTATGTAAATAATAATATAAAAAAAAGATGCCCCAATGCGCGAAATTGGAGAGTGGGAAAGGTTATCAATGTAGGTAACAAATTCCCTATTTTTATAGAGAAACTGATTTCTAGACACGAACAAGTTATGCAGTGCACTAGACTGGATAGTGAGGAAGGTTTATAGTGTAGGTATCTTTTTTTTGATAATGCCTATTACAACTCACACACACCATCTAATATTTTACCCTTATCATGCCCATGAGGGGTCTCGAACCCGAGTCCTAGAGCTTGCGCCAAAGCTGTGTTACCGCTCGGCCAAGTGGGTGATGATTATAGTGTAGGTATCTAATTCTCTGCTTGTGCAGAAAGACTGTTTTCCAGACTCGAACAAGTTATATACTTAGGACACAAAACTATGTAACCAACAAGATTATTTTATCTTCAATTGTTGGAGAGGACAGCAAGAAAACACTCATATTCTTATGCTCAATTTACCTCAACAAGCTTGGATATTCTCTCCAACCTTGAACTTTCCAAGCTCAGCTCCAACTTCTCCAGCTCAGCTTCAAGCTCCTTCTCAATTCTATTCATCAGCTCAGCTTTATCTGGTTCTTGATTATGCTCATTCAAATGCTTATCTACTGTTGAAGATTCAAAATCATTACTGTTGAGTTCCTTCACAATTGAAAATTCTCCCATTTCAAGCTCCTCATGTAAATCTTGAACCAAATTCTCAGATTCCTTCAAAAGCTCACCCAATCTCTCCATTTCTCTTTGGTTTGCAACTACAGTGGACATAATACCAATTGTGATCCCAAGAAAGAAAAGAAGCATTCCATTCGACGAACCTGTCAATTATACAGATGATTAAACTCGAAAAGATGGATACAATTGAGTAATTAGCAACTTGAACACTAGAATTCTATGTGTTAGGTAGTTTTCACAATCTTACAGGATCAAGATTGTGAACCAAAGCCACACCAACCGAGGAAGCTTGAAACTTCATTACTTGCTATGCCAAATATCAGATCAATCTATGCAGCGTTTGGATTGAAAACTTTGGAATGAGAATGAGAATCGAGAATGTAAATGTAAATAAATGAGATTCTCGTTCCATAGCTAGTTTCTATTCTGATTCTCATTCCTGAGCAAACGCTACGTGAGTTCCTACAGGTTGATTTCTATACATTTTGGTTGCATAGAAAAGAAAATTTTCATCATATTAGCATAGAATAGAACATAACAAAACCTTGTGAATGGTGTGATCCCTCGGATGCTCTTGAAATGCTCAACCTACTACTTCGCCTCACCTTCGATCTCCTCCTAGGAAGCCCTATCGATCCCATTCTCGAATGAGGCTCCTTTTCTTCAGAGCTTGCTCTACTGATAAATGGCCCAACAGTTGATGGGACTGAGCTATTCACATATTGTTCCTTTCTTGAATCCTCCTTGTACAAATGAGCTATCAAACAACTTTCCAACGAGTTCATAGGCTTAAGAGTACAGCCAATAGATTTTTTCCTGCTTTTTCTTTTCCTAATCCGAATCGAACCCATTTCTCCTATGGCAAAATCACTCTTACCCTTTTCACAATGCACAATTTCTTGGAAATTTTCCCTTCCAAACACACCAGTTGAAAAGTTCATCAATGAAAGCACATTACCATCTAGAAGAGCACCACTAGTACTAGCCAATCCTTTTTCACAATCACCAAAACCAGACCTGTCCCAAACAGCCTCTCTGCCAAGTTGGTTCTGCCCTAATCTGGGTAAGGGCAAGGCATGGTCCTTGAATTGGTGAAGCAACTTCCTGGAATTGGATTGTCCACAAACCAAATCACCTGAAGCTGACTCTAATGAATTCTCCATGGAAGTGAATTGCTGCCAATACTTGGCCACATAAACAGCACCAGCAGCTGCTGCAACCACCCACAAGTCCATATTTTTCTCAAAAAAACCTAGAAATGTTGAGTACCCAGATGCTGAAATGCCATGAAACTAAAGACCCAGAAGAGAATTTGCCAAGATTGTCCAATTTCATGAACACCCAGAAATGCGATCTTCTAAAAAAAACTAGAAATGTTGAGTACCCAGATGCTGAAATGCCATAAAACTAAAGACCCAGAAGAGAAATTGCCAATTGTCCAATTTCATGAACACCCAGAAATGTGTTCTATAAATAAAAAAACTAGATATGTTGAGTACCCAGATGCTGAAATGCCATGAAAGTAAAGACCCAGAAGAGAAATTGCTAAGACTGTCCAATTTCATGAACACCCAGAAATATGAAATAGTCCACAAGAATGGTCAGATTGTGGAAAAAGATGGTGTGCTGAAAGTTGTTGAACAATGATAGCTTCTTGTAGTTAAAAAGTAATGTAAACAAGAAAAAAAAAAAAGGATTTAAGATCCAAAAGCAAAACACAGAACACAACAAACAAAGATTTTGTTCCAACAAGAAAACATAATAAACTATATGGTGTGTGTATCAGTCTTGAAATCCCAAAACCAATAGTATTATTTTTTTGAGGTGCTGATCTGAATCAATCACCAGAAAAATAGGATTTAAAAAAAATATATTAATGTGCTTTCTTAATCTTGATAATGATTTTTTTTAGCCATATTTGGCTATATGAAAAACTGGGTAGTTGCCTCTAAATCAACCTTCCAACCACAAAATGGAGGTCTTAACCAATACATTAATTTGTAATAAAATTTTGGATAACTAAAAGAAACCAAAACTCTTAAATTTCATATTACTGTCATTGTGCTGTACTGAACTTGATGATCCATATGAAAATGACATCCCAACTGTAACATATAAACTCATAAAAATGACAGAATCAACCTTGAAAATTTGCATACCAAACTGACAACAATTGTCATCAGTGTCAAGTCAAATTATTGGAAGCTACAATTCAGATATTTTTCTGATATTCCAAATGTTCACTAGAAGCTTCAATGACAATGTTTTGCTCATGTCAACGAGGCAATAGCAATCCAGACTTTGTAGGAAGGGTAGGCGTAACTTTTCAGACAATATTAGTTAAAACTGTAGGTTATCACATCAAATTAACGATTCCAACCTTGGCAACAAAACTGTAAGAGAAAGTACAATATGATTCAACACTAGCATAAACATTGTCCACATTTATTTCACGTTCATAATTTTTTTTATTAGAGTTTAGGAGTGGTAGGGGGGGGCGGTGGCCACCAAAACTACAATGAGGAATCAATGCTTCTTCTTCTTTCTTCATCAAGAATCAAAACTGGAAACCAGCAAACAATTCATTTATTTCTTATAAGATTTTTTTTTTTGTTATGATCATGTGTGTGAGGCCAAAATGTCCCTATACTCTCTGGATATTCTGAACAAGTCATAAACCCTACCATCACTGCTCTTCTTGTACTCAAACAACAGCTCTGATCTGTTAATTGATGTGAGTTTCACAAATCCATAGTCATAGTCTCTGAACACACTCCATTTGGTTCCAATGTTGCTAAACTCTGACAGAGTTGCCCCGCCGCCGCCGGCAACCACATGTATTGTCCCATTCAAGCTTCCCTTGTAAAACTCCTTTTCTTCTCTGGTACAAGTGTTCTGCACAAAATCAAGAAAGTGCAAAAATCTAAGGGTAAGCCTCATTCACAAACATGACATTTCGCGTGTGCAAAGGCATAGCCAGACTTGAGGTTCAACGTGGGCACATTTTATGGACCGAGGCTAAATTGTTGTGGCAATGAAAATATAAGGAGCTATTTGCATATGGAGCGAAGTACAAAGCATTATGTGTAATTTACCCAAAGTCTAAGGATCAAATGGCAAAAACAAGAGATAGTTTCAGGATTGTGTTTAGTATATGTTACCTGGTAAATGGGACATGTTCTTTCATAACTATGTACATGTCCATAAATAGCAATATCAACCTTGTACTTGTGCAACAGATTCTGAATAGAGTCTCTTCCCATTGGCTCTCCGAAAGATCCTTCTTCGCTGGCGTAGAATTTACTAGAAGAGTAGCCCAAAACCCGATGTGCCAGAAAGACGAGCCAAGGCTGCATTTGTCTATTGACAGACGCGAGGCAACGTTCAAGAAATTGGTATTGCTCGGATCCTTCGCGCCAGTCATGTTCTGTGTTCGCTATGCAGAAATGGAACATGCCATAATCAGCTGAGTACCTAGTGGAAGAGAAATGACAAGGCAAAACTATGAGCAAGAAATCGAGTAACGTAACAAATTTAATGACGTTTTTATAAATTTTTTTGTTCAGGAATGAGAATCAGCAGTCAGAATGAGAGTTAGATTCTCATTTATCAAATGTGGATTATGACAATATGGTTTTGTCTCAAAATGGTCCCTCTAGTCACCATGTCATGTGTGTGATTAGGCACCAATTCGACTCAAAATAGTAGTACAGTGACTAAAGTCTAAACTGAAAAAAAATAGATTGAGGACTATTTAGCACAAAATGGACTGTAAGGGGACTAAATTCTAACAAAAATTGAATTGAGAACCAATGTAACACAAAATGAATACCAATAGGACTAAATTGTAGCATAAATGAAACAAGAAATCAATTTAACACAAAATGGACACCGAGGGGACTATTTAGCAGCATTCTCCTCACGAGAATGGTTTTGGAACGAGAATCAATAAGAGATAAATTTAACACAAAATGGATACCGAGGGGACTATTTAGGAGCATTCTCCACGCGAGAATGGTTTTGGAACGAGAATCAATAAGAGATCAATTTAACACAAAATGAATACCGAGGGGACTATTTAGGAGCATTCTCCTCACGAGAATCTCATTTTCATTCTAATTTTTTATAATTCAAACGCTATCTTATATCAGTAAAAGTAATGATTCATATCAGTATGTTCACATACCATAACTTAGCTCCATCCTCTACAGGAACATGAAACATGTTCTGAGCCAGCACTCCACATTCTCCTCCCGAATCTCTGTTCCTGTAGAACGATCCTGTTCCTGGCCAATCAAG
>JAYMTJ010000575.1:0-10314 GCA_036897525.1 Pelargonium x hortorum | reverse complement strand
ATGTTTTAACAGCTATTTGACACCGTGGCATTTCCATACCCGGAATATTCCAACAATCCCGAATTCCCCGTATTGCCCCCGCGGTCAAGGGTCTTTTCGTCATAGAAAGCACGAGAAGCGTCCACGTACATTCCACGCCCTCTTTCGGGCCCACATGAGCACATCGAAACGAATAGGCAGAAGGGGCAAAATGGTAATATATCAGTAAATAAAGTATTATTGTTTATTTAAAAAAAGGAAAAAGAAGGTACCGAGTGATCCGCGCAAAAGCAGAGAGGGGGTGGTGGCTGTCATAAAAGACACATACAATACAATACAGATCAGTTGCTAATTGCTATCAGAGAGAGAGAGAGAAAAAATAAAAGTGGACGTTATCGGATTTCAAATACACATTTCGCCGGAATTTAGGAACTCCAGTTCACGTCCGCAACTCTCTTCCCGATCTTTATTTTATCTTCTTTGAGAGAATTTAGGAATTCGGGTTCCAATTTAGCGGCTAGAGTTTTCGATTGCTCTCCTTTTGTTTTTCTTCTTCTTCTTCCCCGGAGTAGCTGTTGCTGGTTCTTTTTGAATTTGAGTTTGAATTCGAATTCCCCCGAGAATTTCAATTCCGGGGGGGTTTGGGGCACCGGGAACTGGGTTTTGGTGCTTATGAGGTTGAATTGGCATCTCTGATCTCTGGTTTCGACGAGGAGGTCTCTTGATGTTTACGCCGCAGAAGAAGGTGTGGTCCGGGTGGTCGCTCACGCCCAGGAGCGACGCTCAGAATGGTACGGCCACGGGAGATGGGAAGGGGAAGAGTGCCGGGTCACTGGTTTTGGACAGGGAAGAGTTGGCCGAGAAGATCTCCAAGCTTGAAAAGGAGGTTGGTGGGTTAAATTTTGAGAAATATATGGTGATTTTGGTCACTTTGCTGTTGCGTGTGTATTTTGTGGATTGTTTTAATGCCTTGGTGGGTTTTTGGTGTTTTAATTGTTTACTTGCTTTTGGGATCAAGAAAAGCCTTGGGCTTTATTTTTAAATTTTTCTTCTAACATCAAAAGGACAGAAATTTTACAGTTTGGGTGGTGAGAGCAACACTATCTTGAATGTTTACTCATATTCTTTATGGAGCTGTAGATGCAGGTGAAATAAATTTCTAACTTTTTGTTAGGCTGGAAGTTAGAGATTGTCAGTCTTTGGGCAGAGTATGTAGCAGGTTTATGATGTTTTAGTAAAATAAAGGCTTCTTTTGTCCTTTTGTTGGGTATCTGTTAGCAGTTAGCTAGAACCTTAGTTTGTGTGACCCAGATATTACAGTTAAGAAGCAGTTCACCCTTTGACCAGAAACTTAAATATCTTCTAGAACTGACAAATCTATATATCTTCTCCTTTCTTTATCTTCCCCTTGCATGGCTGCATTGAAGGTAAGGCAACTCCAATTGAATGTAATACAGATGGGGGGCTTTGAGTGCTGGGTCTTTTGATATGATTCACTGATGGGTTGGAAGAACTAATGAATGAGAGTATTGATCTCTGGCAGGGTGTTAATACTACAGGATTTGAAAGATGGTGATACATTTTGTGGATGATTTTTAGTTATTTGGATGGAAAGAGAACCGCCCATGTATATCAAATCATGTTATTACATTTATATGTTAACTTCTAAGTGGGAATCTATTTAAGTCATATAAGTGTTCAGATGGGGTGTTTAGGGTCTATATGTAGCAGTGAACTGTGTAGCCCTATGGGTTGGATGCGTGAGAGTGATCCATATTTTAGATAAGTTGGAAAATGGAAATAGAATGCTGTCATTAGTTTTTTCGCTTCTTTTATTTATTGGTAGAATAGGTTTATCTATATCTTTGCATTCTATTTGTTTTAGTTCAGTTGCATGTCATGCTCTTGTATGCTGTATTATCTCATTCTTTGAACCTACTATTTTTTATCAATTGTTAATGTCTATATATATTACTCTAGTGGTACAACCTTATGTTTTCATATTCCAACATTGTCTCAAATGTGTGATGTCTATGTTTTGTTTAAAGGTTTGTTTACTTATCAATGCTTATTGACCCTATTGACCCCAGGTTTACTTAGAATTCATAAGTGCCATCCAACCCTAAGAGAATGAATTTATAGAAAATAAAAAGTGGCCTTTGAAAATGTATAAATTAAGTGAAGTCTGAGTGAACTGTTGGTGCATCCCAATCTATTGGCATGTTATCTATCTGCTTCATGTATTTGGCATTTTTTTATTGTTCTTGTGACATGTTACTTTTACATTTTTCAACTCTTCATTTCTTTATCACAATTTTGTTTATTATCATCTTGTTGAGATGTGGCTTCTAGTGACAAGTGTATTTCTTCTTCTTTGTCTTACTGAATTTATGAGCAGCTTTTTGAATACCAATACAATATGGGGCTTCTCCTAATTGAGAAAAAAGAATGGACTTCCAAGTATGAAGAACTCAGGCAATCATTAGCAGAAGTAAAGGATGCCTACAAACAAGAACAAGCGGCACAATTAATTGCTAAATCTGATTTTGAGAAGAGAGAGGACAATTTAAGGAAGGCTTTGGGTGTCGAGAAGCAGTGTGTGCTTGACGTAAGTTTTTTTTGTTTTCTATATAATTAGTTCTCTGCTTATTACTGATTCTTCATCAACTATTATTATTATGAGCTTTCCATGAAGGGTCATTCCCTTGGTTAATGCAGCTCAATTGTTGATTTCTTTTTCAAGATCAGCATAATTTTGTAAAAGTAGACTGGTAAATAGTTGATCAGTTTTTGTTGTCGTATCTTAAGTTATCACTATTAGTATTAGTTTGACATAAATCTGTGATAGATTATACACCAAATATTAGGGAAAAACCTTGTCTAGGATGAGTTATGTCAGTTTTCTGAACCTCCATATGATTTATTTAGCTTTGGATTCTGTATACTGGTATGTAGTAAGTAGTATGGACATGATTGTTGACATAAAGAAATAATTTAGTGATAAGTTATCGGTATTTAAACTTGTATGATCATACTATCATCCTCTAACTCGATGGGGAAATTTTGTTTTAAGAAGAAAAAAAACGATGATAATTAACTTTGACTAGATGTGTTCACACCTACATGAAAGTTAGGAGCATGGACTTGGCATGATAGGCCTGCTTTATAAGTAGGCTGATGCATCTCATTGTTGGTTAGCATAGTTTACTAGCTTGTGGATTTTGTATTGTTTGTTATTCTTTGAATCCAATATTAGTAGACTTTTTTATCGGCCTTTTTTCCCAATATTAGTAATTAGAAAGAACATGTGGTTGATGCTCACTAGTTACTGTGGAATGTTTGTCACTGCAGCTAGAAAAGGCTTTACATGAGATGCGTTCAGAAAATGCAGATATTAAGTTCACAGCTGATTCGAAGTTGGCCGAAGCAAATGCTTTAGTTGCTAGTATTGAAGATAAATCACTGGAGGTAGAGGCAAAGATGCGTGCTGCTGATGCCAAACTTGCTGAGGTAAGTAGAAAGAGTTCAGAAATCGAGAGAAAATTTCAGGAGCTGGAATATCGAGAAAGGGCACTACAAAGGGAACGATTATCCTTCAATGCTGAGTATGCTCTCTTCTTAGCCTTAATCATTTTAATCCTTTTATTCAGTTTGCTCTAAATACTTCCAACATTGTGAAAGTTCGCCTTTAACTAACTATTTGGATTTATTTCTCAGGCGAGAAGCACATGAGACTAATTTATCTGAGCAACGGGAAGACTTGCGAGGATGGGAAAGAAAATTACAAGTGGGAGAAGAGCGGCTGAGCGAGGGCCGAAGAATTCTCAACCAAAGAGAGGAAAGGGCAAATGAGAATGACAGGATCTTTAAACAGAAAGAAAAGGACCTTGAAGAATCTCAAAAGAAGATTGACATGGCAAATTTAGCTTTGAAAAGCAAAGAAGAAGATATAGCTAGTAGGGTAGCAAATCTAGCTCTAAAAGAGAAGGCAAGTTTTTCCGCATGCTGAGCAATTGTTTGTTCTAGAAATGCTTTATCTTATTTGAATCTTACCGATATCCTCTGGATGCAGCAATTTGATGATATGAGAAAGAGCTTAGAGGTGAAGGAGAAGGAATTACTTGAATTAGAAGAAAAACTTGATGCTAGAGAAAGGGTGAGTCCTTACTCATATGCGGGCTCGAGACTTTTTCAATCTTCTTATGCAATATTCAGTGTCTTGTGTTGTTAGTGTTCTGTGTATGTCACAGAGAGGAGAAGTAAGGAACACAGCCTGCTTAGGATTAGGCTGTTCTTTTGTCCTGCTCTTCTGTTGTATTTGATATAGATATTCTCCTTTTATGCTGCTTCATATGTGCATAAATTTTCTTCCAATTTATCTCCTCCATCCCTCATAAGTCTTCTCCATTTTATTCTTCTCCTGATATTTTGAAGCTTTTTTCCACTTTTCAACTAGGGTGAAACATGCTTGATTTTTGTACTCACATATGATCCACATAATTTTGGTGCAAATAAAAGATATGGCATGGCATTATATATCTTATCCACCATCGAAATAATAATATTTTAGTGAAAAGATCAATCCACTATATTTTGACATTTTCTCGGATATTTACAGGTTGAGATTCAGAAGCTTGTTGATGAACATAATGCTGTTTTGGATGCTAAGAAGCATGAGTTTGAGTCGGAAATTGATCAAAAGAGAAAATCTCTGGATGCAGAATTGAGAAGTAAGGTTGTTGAAGTGGAGAAGCAGGAAGCTGAAATCAAACACATGGAGGAGAAAATTTCTAAAAGAGAGCAGGCTGTGGAAAAGAGAACAGAGAAGTTGAAGGAGAAAGAGAAGGACCTTGAATTGAAACAGAAAGCCATTAAGGAAAGGGAGAAGTCCATAAAAGCTGAGGAGAAGATGTTGGAAACTGAGAAGAAGCAAAACCTTGGTGATAAAGAGTCCTTAATTAGCCTTAAGGCTGAAGTGGAGAAGATTAGGGCTGACAATGAAGAGCAGTTATTGAAGATACATGAAGAAAGGGATCAGCTCAAAATTAGTGAAGAAGAGAGGTCGGAATTTCTCCGCCTACAGTCTGAACTTAAACAGGAAATAGACCAATGCAGGCTTCAAAAAGAGCTGCTTCTAAATGAAGTTGAAGATTTGAAGCAGCAGAGAGAGATTTTTGAGAGAGAATGGGAGACTTTGGATGAGAAAAGAGCTCAATTCGAGAAAGAGTTGAAAGAAGTTAATGAACAAAAGGAAAGCCTAGAAAAGGAGAAACACTCTGAAGAAGAAAGACTGAAAAAAGAGAAGCTGGAGACAGAGGAGTACATAAGGAAGGAGATGGAAGCTCTTGACTTGGCTAAGGAGTCATTTGCAGCCAGCATGAAACATGAGCTGTCAGTCATATCCGAAAAAGCTCAAAATGAAAGAAGTAGAATGCTTCATGATCTTGAGTCACAGAAAAGAGAGCTTGAGACTGCTATGCAAAGGAGGTTAGAAGAGAAGGAGAATGACTTGCGAGACAGGGAGAAATTATTTGAGGAAGAAAGGGAGAGGGAACTAAACAATATTAATTACCTGAGGGATGTTGCTAGAAGAGAAATGGAAGACATGAAGGTGGAAAGACATAAAATTGAAAAAGAAAGACAAGAAGTTGATGAAAATAAAAAGCATCTTGAAGGGCAACAAGTTGAAATGAGAAAAGACATTGATGATCTTTTTACCCTTAGCAAGAAATTGAAGAACCAGCGGGAGCATTTTGTTAAGGAGAGGGATCGTTTCATCTCATTTGTTGAGAAACACAAGAGTTGCAGCACTTGCAGAGAAATAACTTGTGAGTTTGTACTTTCTGATCTACAGGCTTTGCCTGAGATAGAGAATCCAGAGGTGCGATCTTTTCCAAGACTCATTGATGAATATAAGGGAGATGTCCATGGAGATCTGGCTGCTTCTGCGAGGAAAAACAGTGATATTTCTCCATTTGGATCAGGATCTCCTGTTCCTGGTGGAACTATTTCGTGGCTACGGAAGTGCACCTCAAAGATATTTAAATTGACCCCAAGTAAAAGAGATGAGGGAACTTCATATGAAGACCAAGTTCAAATTGATGATCTAGCAAAAAGATTAAGTAGCCCCGAAGATGAGCGAGAACTTATTGGAATTGCAAGTGATTCTTTTGATGTTCAGAGATCTCAATCTGGTAACAGCATCAGAGAGGTTGAAGTTGGTCATACTCCATCAGTCGATGATTCGAACATCAATGGTGCAGCTGAAGATCCACAGGATTCCCTTCCTTCTCGTCCTCGAGCTAACAGGCGGAAGCCTGGCAAGAGAGGCCGAGCCAGAGTTAACAGAACACGTTCTGTGAAGGCAGTCGTTGAAGAGGCCAAGACTCTGCTTGGGGATTCCATGAACCATATTGACAGTGAGCATCTGAATGGGAATGCAGAGGATTCTCTCCATACAAATCCTGAAAGCCAGGAAGAATCTAGTCTTGTTGGTGAAGGAGCATCTAGAAATGTACGGAAACGAAACCGTTTTCAAACATCCCAAACTACTGCGAGTGAGCCTAATTGTGACGACAGTGAACAATCTGACATGACAGGCCAGCACAGGAAGAGGCGACAAAAAGTTGCTCCACCTGTGCAAACTACAGGAGAAGCCAGATATAATCTTCGACGACCAAAAGGGTGAGTTATTCTTTTTGTTCCTTTTGAAATGTATGGAGACTACCAAAAGCTTGAATTCTGTATGTTGGGTGAACTGTGAATTATTTTCTGAAAGCCAACCTCTGTTACTTGTGTACATTGGATAGGAGGCTTCTAAGATGAATATTATTGGCTTGCTTCTATCCAATCTCTGTTATTCTGATTTATGTATTTTTCTCAGATATTGGTAAGCCCTGACATATGACTTCGTGTTGAATGTGATTATCAGTCGCGCTGCAGTTGTAGCTTTACCAGCATCCTCTGACCAGAACAAGGTAAAGCAAAAGGAGTCTAGTGGTGTTAGAGGCATAGAGGAAGAGATATCCTACTCCGAAGCTGATCCTGCTCCTTCGGTTGGAGCTGCAGATGAGAATGACAAAAACGCGTACTTTGTTCAGGTAAGGATGCGAAAAGAGCAGTATGATTTTCATTTTTAGGTTTGATGGAGGTATTCTGCGTGAAGATGTTTAGCATTTTATATCCCTATAATTGTGTAAATATCTATGGAAACGTTTGCTTAAAAAATCATCTGGTCCTTGGCTTTATGTGACATCTTTCTAAATATCATGTTGGCGTTGTCTTGATATCATTTTTAGTTGCTTGAGATGTGGGGATCTTCCTTTTATAATTTGCTTGGGATTAAAAACTATATATTTTGAAACCATATAGCCTTGTGTAGTTCACAATCTCTTAATTTTCTCATCCACCAGAGTTTGCAAGAACACAAGGATCTTCATCAAAAGATTTCAGACAATTCTGTTTTTGTAGTTTATTATTTTGGTTTGGTTATCATGTAGAAATTAACTATGAGATTACTCACCTCAATGTAACTGTTGGATCTTTTCACATGGGACTTCTGAACTTGTGGCTGACAGGATGGAACAGCAGGAGGCACTCAAGATGGAGAGGCTGATTCGACAAAAAAGTTGGTTGAGAATAGGGTATTGAGTGAAGAGGTGAATGGAACACCTCAAAGGGCTCGGGAGCATGAGTATAGGAGCAACGAATCCCATGGGGAAGATGGAGAGGACGAGGAAGAAGACGATGATGAAGAGGGCGAACATCCTGGTGAAGCCTCAATCCCAAAGAAGCTGTGGCGTTTCCTAACAAACTGATGATGATTGCATAAACCGTGCTCTTCCATTGTGTACTGTGGGGGTCTTTCAATTACAAGAGGATTTTTTTTAGAATGGAATTTAGGCTATCTGATGTGCAGTAGTGTTTAAATGTAGTTAAAACTGTAAGTGGTGGGTAAACTGGGATTTAATTGCATCTATTGTTATTGCCCCCTTGTCCCTCACTGCCCTGGTTTGTTTATGGGACTGTGACTGACTGGGTGGTCCTAAAAATTATTTGTGACAACAATTCTATTTGTAGGAGTGGATTTAATGTATCAGTTGCCAGTGCATATACATTGGGTTGAAGTAATGTTTTTTGTCCACAACCTCTTAGTTCAATTGCTTGATGTATGTAGCACTATTTTAGGTAAATACAAGAATCACAATTTATTACATAGATAATATGTATAATAAATACTGTTGCAAGGTTTGAATTCTATACCTCGCAATGGAATACGAAGTCTACCAACCGCTTGGCTCACAAATCTTTGATCAGAAGTTGGGCAAGAAATATTTCCAGATGGAACTAGTCAATATTTTCATCAGATAGCTAACTCAAGCAGAAAATAAAAAGGACAGTTTTTTCAAGAGAACTTTTGCAGCCTTATATGAAAAAGCATAGTCATAACCATACTTCAAAAGCATCACAAGTGACAAAATTAGGATCTAAACTGACCACTTTTTGTGTGTGTGTATATATATGTGTATTATTATACCCAACACTATCAGCATCTGTGATCTAAACTAGGCAAAACTTTGATCCAATCCTAAAACTATCACAGCCGGTTGTAGCTGCTCTGTTTCATATGTACAATTGGGATAATCAGCAACCTCAGTCCGCTTCTTGCCTGACTGCTTCTGTAACTGTGGCCCTTCGTCGAGTATCAGATTGCAATGTCAACCACTCTGCATGCTTCTTCAAATCCCTGCATATTGGAGAACATAAATACAGTTAATTAATTGAACTTCAACATAAAACACAACAAAATAAGATGGTGCTCTCCAAAAATTGCAACGCACTTGCAACGTGGTACGAGGCAATCTGGATCTCTACAGTTTCTCGAGTGTGTATTCAGTCCCAACCAGACCTTTTTGCAAGATTCGCAACCCCCAGCAGAACGAAGAGAGCATCGACTTGCATGAGCAAACAGCTTTTTTATTTTAAAACAGTTTGGGTAAGAGCAGGGGTTACTTCTGTTTTGATGACATTGAGAAGCATGCTGTATAAGATCCACAAGTTCCCTATACTGTGCCACCAAATTATATAAACAAGATGTGTCACTTATAGGAGCAGCTTGCATTCTATACCCAATAAAAGCTCACATGTGAGTAAACAATTCAACTTATTAATACCCTAAGATTTTGAATCTAAACTATATTAGTTATTAAATGTAATGCTCAAAAAGTTGTAATACAAGTTGAATAATTTCTCCATACCGATGATGCTTTTTGCCGCGCCTCTTTATTTTCTGTCCAGCAAGTAGGTTTTGAAGAGTGCTGGACCAATTTATGAGCATGACAAGACCCACCTCGCTCCTGGTGGCATGTGGCACATACACAAAACTTTGGGCACGTCTCACATTTCCAACTCTGGTCCACCAAAGTATCCTTGTGGCATATACTGCAGGTCGATATAATCATCAGCACTGTTGGATCACGAAGTTCATGCAGAATCATCATCGAGGAATGCTTGGCCCTGCGAACTGTATCAAACTGATAATGGTTTCTCTGACAGAAGCTTAAGAAACTATGCCTATTCTCAAACAAATTATTAGCTAATGTCAAATCGTTATCCTTTGTGTCAGATGGCACATCGTCCACCCTGACCTGAAAGCAAAAGAAAATAAATAAATAATTTAAATCGAATACATTGTGAACCATATTTATAAACTGTGGAAACATATAAATTTCAACTATGAATATGAAGTCATTGATGTTTAAACTTTATGTTTGGGATTCACCTGATGTAGTAAATGATCTTCCTTGTTGTTTATAGAGTGTGTGTCCCTCCCACTAGAATCATGGCACCTGCAATATATTAAACAAAAGGTACAAACAATATTAGACAATTCTGTACTACTTTATTCAGAAATAGAGTTGCCGCAGGATTAAAGCAACACTGCAACAGGCTGCCAAACAATCAGCAAATTGAGGAGATAATGATCTTCACTCCCTAAACAATAATAAGAGAGTTCCACTTGGCTAATGTATTTGTTTGTACACCTTAATACCATAAATAGCTTCCTTACTGAACCAAAGAAATTCATTGAGGATTGTAAGAAGAGCCTAGAGAAATTTGAACTAACAAAATCCACCTCCCACAACTTCAGGGCCCTTCATGGTCCCATTACTACTTTTTTTGGCAAAGTACTATTGAGGCTTCTCTACAAATAAGCTCATACTCCCTCCGTCCCAAAATAAGTGTCCACTTTCATTTGAATTTTTGTCCCAAAATAAGTGTCTATTTCCTTTTCTAGTAAGTTAGTTATGCATGAGTTGTCAATAATACCCTTAT
>JAYMTJ010000574.1:0-10318 GCA_036897525.1 Pelargonium x hortorum | reverse complement strand
GCCCATAGTTTCTTCTCATGGGGAAACGTGAGTTGCTTGTCATTTTTGCTTATCATTCATTTACTTTTGTATTGATGTTTCTTTTTTGTTGATAGTTAATCTGGATTAAGCTGCTTAATTATGTGGTGGTGGTTGTGTGCCATTTTATTAGGAAGTTGTGTGAGTTTGGATGATTGGGTTTTAGTTAACTGGGAATTTGTTATTTGGTTGGTCAGTTTTGGGAGTGGAGTTCTGAAAGTCATCTGTTTAATTTGGCTGGCTAGAAAAAAGATCAGATTTTTTTGTCAAGTGACACTTCCTGATTATTATCAGAAGGTAGGTGTCAGACTTGGAGTGGAAATTAGGTTGTAAAGAGTGAGTTTGATGTTTTTTTCTGAATAATGTTTGTGTGTTGTGCGAAAATTATTATCTTGTGTTGATCTACCAGTAGAGTTTATGAATCTCACAAATTGTTAATTTCTTTGTATGATTTACTATAAACAATGAAGCTCTGGGCAACCCCAGATGATGTATGGAGGACCTTCACAAAAGTTAACTACAAACGATGCCCTAGCTTATCTCAAGGCTGTGAAGGACATTTTTCAAGATAACAGGGAGAAGTACGATGAGTTTCTTGAAGTCATGAAAGATTTCAAGGCTTCAAGGTTTGATCATGCTATACAATGTGCTACATTATGGTTATTTGTTTAGTTAAGCTGCACTTCTCTTACAATTCAATGGTGACTGTAGAATTAATACCAGTGGTGTCATAGCGAGGGTGAAGGATTTATTCAGAGGGCACCGTGACCTAATTTTAGGTTTCAATACTTTCTTACCAAAGGGCTTTGAGATCACTCTCCCACTTGAGGAAGAACAACCTCAGCAAAAGAAGCATGTTGAATTTGATGAAGCTATCAATTTTGTGAACAAAATTAAGGTGGACATATTATTAAATAGTTCAATTTGAGGTGATTGGTTTGTGTTCTGGGGTATATCATAATTTATTCTTATTTTGCAGACGCGATTCCAGGGTGATGATCATGTCTATAAATCATTTTTAGACATTTTGAATATGTATAGAAAGGAAAACAAGTCCATCAAGGAGGTTTATCGGGAGGTTTGTTTGTTGCTTCGTATTGTTAGCATTCTCTTATTACTTTTTTATTTTTACTTGTAAATGCGGGGGTTGATATTTTATGTTTTCATACAAATTCTTGCAGGTAGCTGCACTTTTTAGTGACCACCGTGACTTACTTTCAGAGTTCACTCATTTTTTGCCTGATAATTCAGCAACTGCCTCAACTCATTATGGTCAATCTGTTAAAAATTCAGGGGTGCGCGAAAGGAGCTCTGCCCCCACAGTTCGGCAAGTACATCTTGACAAGGTATTTTATTATTATTTATAACTATGTGCATGTTTTGATTTTATAGTGACCTTCAAATTAACATGCTCTCTATATTCGTTGCTGCCAGAAAGAAAGGACTACAACATCACTTGCTGACTGTGACCTCAGTGTTGATCGCCCTGAGCTAGACAATGATAGAACTCTGAACAAAGTAGAGAAAGAGCAAAGACGACGTGGTGATAAAGAAAAGGAGAGGAGAGAAGACAGAGACAGAAGAGATCGGGATCGGGAGCGGGATGACAGAGATTTTGAGCACAATAGCAATAGGAACTTCAACATGCAACACTTACAGCACAAGCAAAAATCTGGCCATAGGCTTGAAGATGACGCTGAACGATTGCATCCAGGTAGGCTAGGCAACAACAGTTTTGGAAACCGTCCAGTTTTATTTTTTCAGATGATAAAAGTAATGTGAAAAGTGATTTATTAATTATGATTTGTGTGTGGATACACACAATTAACTACTGTTGAATCTCAAATTCATTTACCCTTGGACAACTTAATAGACCATCCATGATCCATCTATCAAGAAAATATGAAAATATAAGGCCTATCATTGCCAATTTAGTTACTTACATGCTCCATCATGAAATATTGATTGGAATTTTTAGTTTCATTTTGCTTTCTGAATTGAAGTTCTGATATTGTGACAGTTCTATTTTTATCGTCCTTTCTACTGATTGCTATTTTAGCTGTACTTCTTCTGTTCTTCATTTTACTAGTTGCTTGCTCACGTAGATCTTGTGATGGCAGGTATCTGCAGCCAAGAGTTTGCCTTTTGTGATAAAGTGAAAGAGAAGCTACGTAATCCTGATGATTACCAGGAATTTATGAAGAGCCTTAATATCTATAACATGGAAATAATTACGAGATCAGAATTACAATCTTTGGTATGACTTATAAACATATCTGATTATATTTACCTAATTTATCATCAGTTCTGATTTGTAATATATCATGAATTTGGAGGGAAAAATATGAGTATGTAACTTGCCACATGAAAAATGCTTGAAATGCAAATTAATGTACTATATAACCTTTGCTAGATCATATTTGTTTTTGTAGTAAAGGGTTAGCTTATCATGGCCCAAATTGTAGTTTCAGTTGCCCTGTCAATCGAAAGGCTTATTATGTATGTAGTTTTTAGGGAAAATATGGGGGAAAAAAAAAATGCAAATTGACTGTCTGTGCCAACTGTTAATTTCGGAATGTTTTTTCAATTTTGATGCAAGTACAATATCATATAACAAATACCATCTTGTCTGTCATTGCAATTTGCAGCTAATATCTCAGGCCATTCGATCATTTAGAAATTTTCAGATTGGCCTGAGTAAATCTAACCCATTTACTTCAGAAGAATAAATTAAGAAAAACTCCTTTCTAGTATGACTTGTGGTGGTAAGTGCTACCGTCTCACTTAGCAAGTAGTCTCTGTTGTATCTAATATACTTTTAGTCCGTTTAGATCAACTTCAGTGAAACCCTAAATAGTGGTAACAATCTCAAGAGATATAACTTAGGCCAAATGATATTATGTCATGCTCATTGAGAAATATTCCACTGAAAACTTTTGGTACCATACATGATTATTTGTTTATGATTATGACTATATCTCCTGGATTGGATCAGTGATTTCTTAGTCCAACACTTGTATCAGGTAGGAGATATACTTGGAAGATATCCAGATCTTATGGTTGGGTTTGTTGAATTTTTGGCACGCTGTGAAAAAAATGGTAACTGTTCAAAACTGATGCTCTAAGTTGCTTTCTCTCTGACTCTTGTACCTAACCCAATTCTATCCTGCAGATGGGTTACTGGCTGAAGTTGTGAGTAAAAGTAAGTAATGTTTCTATCCCATATTATCTTTAAGCTAGATGCTTCTCTAAGTTTATCGTAATGAACATGGTTATTGACTAGAGAAAAAGGTCTCCCTAATTAGGTCAGTAACATGGAAGAATAATTGGATATGGTTTGAACCTCACTCATAATATATTTGAGGCAGTGGGTACCTAGGAGTCCAGTCGACTCAACTAGCAATCCTTGGGAAGCTTTCCAAGAGACCTGGGATCTAATTTGGCTTACATAGGATGGCTGAGCTATAAAAAGGGGGTAGTTAATCTGATGTATAAGCTGGATATGATCTCAGGTCTCTTGGCTGTTCCAGTTGAATAAGCACCTACTGGTTTCTTTTGCCTGTGAGGTTCCAAACATTGGTGGATGCATTTGGATGTTTTAATTTCTCTCAGCAATGGTCTTACATTTCTTAATTCTTTGCAGAATCTTTATGGAATGATGGACATTTACCCAGATCAATGAAGGTAGCAGACAGGGATAGAGATCGAGCCCGTGAGAAAGATGATGGGGTTAAAGATCGAGAAAACCGAGAAAGGGATAGACTTGACAGAAATGTTGGCTTTGCCAATAAAGATGTAGGAGGTCGCAGGATGTCTTTGTTTTCCAGCAAGGATAAATATATGGCAAAACCTATTCAGGAGCTTGACCTATCTAACTGTGAGCGCTGTAGCCCTAGCTACCGTCTTCTGCCAAAGAATGTATGTTGTACTTTCCTATGATTTCTTACTTTCTCCATCCCATAACTAGTGTTGCTGGTTTCTGTTCTCTTTCATCTGGAAATGTATGTGCATTTTGAAGAAATCAAAGCAATAATCGTTCCTTTTCATTCTACCCTCCGTTACAAATAAGTTGATTGAAAAGTGAAATATTAAATAACTTGTTTCCTTTTCACATTACCCATAGTTTAGGGAAACAATGGATTTTTCTTAAAACATTGAGCCATTTGTAATTAGGGCACTCATTTTG
The DNA here is from genome assembly GCA_036897525.1 of Pelargonium x hortorum. Lineage (NCBI taxonomy): Eukaryota > Viridiplantae > Streptophyta > Magnoliopsida > Geraniales > Geraniaceae > Pelargonium > Pelargonium x hortorum. Next base: position 6,114 of record JAYMTJ010000574.1, on the reverse strand, counting down.
GATGGAGTATTTTTTGTGGAACTGTGGAAGGTATACAACTAGTGATTTTCTTGTACGATTGTTATGTTTCCACCATGCAGTATCTAATACCTTCATCAAGCCAGAGAACAAGGATTGGTTCTGAAGTACTGAATGACAATTGGGTATCTGTCACTTCGGGAAGTGAGGACTATTCTTTTAAACACATGCGCAAAAATCAGTATGAAGAAAGCCTGTTTCGATGTGAAGATGACAGGTTGGAGCCTGCCTATGATTACAGTTTTTCTTCTTCCCTGTTACCTCTGTTACTTAATGTTTTGGTGGCATGAAGTAAATTTGGAAGGGTTTTATTTATATTTATTTTCTTGTTATTCTCATTATCATTAGCTTGTTATAATTTCATGGAGCTACCTTTTTTTGTCACATGCGACTTGAGTGTTAATGCCGGAAGATTTTAATCATGAATTACTTTTACTTAACGTACAAATTTGAGAATCTTGTTGGTGAATGTCTCAAATTTTGTCTGCATTGCTATACATATCATCTTGCTTAATGTTATGTTCAATATTATGGTAGTTTATGGTCTTGCTTGGTGACAACTTCCATTTAATTCTTCCAGGTTTGAGCTGGACATGTTGTTAGAGTCTGTGAATGTAACTACCAAGCGTGTCGAGGAATTATTAGAAAAGATCAACAATAATTCAACCGAAACAGACAGACATGATGGTCCAATTGATATCGAGGAACACTTCACAGGTAATAATCTGATTAATGAAACGCAATTCCAAGATAGCCATTCATGTAGTTTGAGTTTATTTTTCAAAATTCTGTATTTTTTTTTTGTATTTCTTTTGACACAATTGTTCCCTCGTCTGTTCTTGTAGCTCTGAATTTAAGGTGCATTGAACGTTTATATGGTGATCATGGGCTTGATGTGATGGACGTGCTGCGGAAAAATGCACCTCTTGCTTTGCCAGTTATATTGACTCGTTTGAAGCAAAAACAAGAAGAATGGGCAAGATGTCGCTCTGATTTTAACAAAGTTTGGGCTGAAATTTATGCTAAGAATTATCATAAGTCGCTTGATCATCGTAGTTTCTATTTCAAGCAACAGGACTCAAAGAGCGTGAGCACAAAAGGTAATTTACAACTTCAGATCATGATGTGATATTTATGATGAATATGTACTAGTTTAATGTTGATCCTCCCACTGCTCTGTTAGATTTTCAGTGATATCCTTTATGAACTATAACTGCTCTTAAACTTCTTGTAAAGAGATGACCTAAAATTGCAAATCAACTATAGTTTTATACTTAATGTACTGATAGAATATTCATGGAACTAAATGACACCTATTCTTCAGTTCTAGTTACATCATTGTTATGTACGTTACAGCCTTATTATTGGAGATCAAAGAAATAAGTGAAAAGAAGCGCAAAGAAGATGATGTGCTCCTGGCTATTGCTGCTGGAAATAGAAGACCTATCATTCCAAATCTGAAATTTGATTATCCTGATCCAGAAATCCACGAAGATCTGTATCAGCTCATCAAATATTCCTGTGGAGAAGTTTGTTCAACTGAACAGATGGATAAAGTGATGAAGATTTGGACAACCTTCCTGGAACCTATTCTCGGTGTTCCTTCTCGGCCTCAGTCTGCTGAGGATACTGAAGATGTCGTGAAGGCCAAGAATCATGTCGTAAAAGGTGGTGGTACTGCTAGCGTTGGAGAGAGTGATTGCAGTCCTGGTCGAGGTGCTGCTGCCATTAACTCTAAACAAATAAACCCTTCCAGAAATGTGGATGAAAGCATTGTGCCTGAACAATCAAGTTCTTGTAGAACTTGGCTGATAAATGGGGACAAAGAAGATAGTTCTCGTGATGCTGATCGTATTGCACATAGAAGTGAGAACATCTGTGATACTCAACAAGGTACTGCATCTATGGTGGTTGAAATGTCTGGGGTTAGTAAACTTGCAAATTCTAATGAACGGTTGGTCAATTCAAATGCATCACTTGCTACTGGAGTATTGCAAAGTAATGGAAGGAATAATGTAGAGAACGCATCAGGTTTGTTGAATGCTCTAAAATTCAATTAGGTTATTCTTTTGATTTTAACTTGTCCCAATATGAGCTGGAGTTCTAAGATACATTTTCAATTCAAGGGATTAGTGCTACTCCTAGATCTGGCAATGTCACTGATGAGGGCGGGATGGAGATACGGTCTAGCTGTGAAATTTTACCTTCCTCAGAGGTATGGCTAAATGTGTAATATTCTTATCATAATTGATATCCGTACATTGGCTAGTCAGAAAATGTGCCCTTAATTAATCATGATTCTGCAGTGATGTTTTAACTGTTCAGTGGATATCATTTGATGCGTTACTGCTTGGAGTATATTAGAAACATTTTCATATGTTGAAAGAACACTGAGCTGTTTTCATGCACAAACATCTATCTAACTTCTGATCACGCTTGCCAATAATTAACTGGTAAACTCAAGTCGTCATTTAACTGGCATCTGATTAATGGTTGTTTCTGATAATGATATCTATGGAATGGTAATGAGATGATAAACATCTTTGCTCGCTACTTGGAAAATACATAGAGATACTTTTGCAGTTCCATTTTGTACTTTTTAGTTCATATACTAATTCATTAATGGCTTGAAGTATAAATTGATGAATCCATCTTAAGTTCCATACTTATAAGAATGATTTGTTACTCTTACTTTACACAAAGGTTAATTACTTGGAGGACCCATGTGAACCCGTTTCATCAGGACTCTTGTAAGCTTGCTATTTGACTATTGGATTCCTCAAACAAAGGTGCTAAGCTAGAATGAATCTTATGATAAGAATTTTCTGTTTGACTATCATCTATCACTAGCTAAGTAAGTGCAAAGTATTTCCAGCCTCGTGCAATTTGGTTTGATTAAGGACTAAATAATAAAGGATGGTTAATTAGTGGGCAGAATGTTGGACCTTTTGTTTTAACGGTCATTGTCTTATTGTGGAACCTTTGTGAAAAAAGCTGTGTTTTTCTGTTGATGCTTCAGGGTGGTGATTGTACAAAACCTATTATATCCACTAATGGGGTGATGGCAGAAAGCATCAAAGTCAATAGATATCATGAAGAATCTGTTGGACATTCCAAAATTGAAAGAGAAGAGGGTGAATTGTCCCCTAATGGAGATTTTGAAGAGGACAATTTTGCAGTCTATGGAGAAGCAGCTGGTTTGGAGGCTGAGCCGAAGGTGAAGGATAATGCTGTGAGCAACCAGGATCAGAAAAAACAGAGAAGAAATATGTTGTGGAGAGACGGGAGAAAACGAGGCAGATGCTGATGATGAAGGCGAGGAAAGTCCACAGAGGTCTTCGGAGGACAGTGAAAATGCTTTTGAGAATGGTGATGTCTCTGGAAGTGAATCCGGTGATGCTGAAGATTGCTCCCATGAAGAAGATGGAGATCATGATGAGCATGATAATAAAGCTGAGAGTGAAGGCGAGGCTGAAGGCATGGCTGATGCCCATGATGTTGAAGGAGAGGGCACATTGTTACCATTTTCTGAACGTTATCTGTTGACTGTGAAGCCTCTTGCGAAGCATGTCCCTCCATCAATGCATGATAAAGAAAAAGTGTCTCGGATTTTCTATGGGAATGATTCCATCTATGTGCTTTTTAGGCTTCACCAAGTAAGGATTTCCTTAATTTTATATTTCTACCATGAATTATTTCATTATTCTCTATGAGCTCTCTTATTCTATTTTTCTCATGCACTTTCAGACTTTTTACGAGAGAATACAATCAGCAAAGGTTAATTCTTCATCTGCGGAAAGGAGATGGAAGGCGTCAAATGATACAAGCCCCACCGATCTCTATGCCAGGTCCTTTAACTTCAGAAGTATATTTAACTTTTTCAAAGTGATTCGGTAGATACTAACCCACTTTATGTCGTACAGCTTTATGAGCGCACTTTATAGTTTACTTGATGGTTGTTCTGATAATACAAAGTTCGAGGTGGTTGGGGGAGCCATTATTGGAACTCAATCATATGTTCTGTTCACATTAGACAAGCTAATATATAAACTTGTGAAACAGGTATGAAATTTAAGAATTGCCTATTCTTCCATGCCTCCCAAAACTGTCACCTTGTTATTCCCTTTTCTCTCCTGACCTAGATACCAATATTTGTCTCAGCTCCAAACAGTTGCAACGGAGGAGATGGATAACAAACTTCTCCAACTATATGCATATGAAAAGTCCAGAAAACCTGGAAGATTTGTTGATGCAGTTTATCATGAAAATGCCCGTGTTCTCTTACATGATGAGAACATATATCGCATTGAATGTGTAGGTCTTCGGTGTCTTGCTTCCTTCTCTTCTCGTAATTGACCTCAGTTGAAAAATTGATCCTCACAAGAATTTGTTTATTTCGCTGCAGTCATCTTTGCCAACCCAATTGTCTATTCAGCTTATGGATTATGGGCACGACAAGCCTGAAGTCACTGCTGTTACCATGGACCCTAACTTTGCAGCCTATCTGCACAATGAATTCCTCTCAGTTGTTCCTGATAGAAAAGACAAGTCAAAGATTTTCTTAGAGAGGTATGCGGCCTACGAACAAAGCTTTTCCCTGTTGCAATTATTGGGTCATCGTCAATAATGATTGTGCTAATGTTTGCAGGAGCAAACATAACTATTCAGGTGGTGATGAAATTTCTGTTACGTGTCAGGCAATGGAAGGGCTTCAGGTTGTTAACGGTCTAGAATGCAAGATAACTTGCAATTCATCTAAGGTATTTTGCTTGCGCCCATATTTACCAGTGTTGGTAGAGATATTTGCAGTTCCAAAGAAACACAATTCCAGTTTGTACGTCTTACATATTGAAATATGCATGCTACAGGTCTCGTATGTTCTGGACACAGAAGATTTTTTGTTTCGGGTGAAAAAGAACAGGCAACCTTCAGATCAAAAGAGCTCATGCCAAGGCCAGGAGAAGTCGTCAAGTAGAGTACAAAGATTTCACAGATTGCTTTCGAGCTCTTAATATGACTTGTTGTGACCCTGCAGTTGATGCGGTATGTACATTATTTGCTACGCAACATGATCTATTGGCTTTAATATCTCATTCATGCGTTAGCATTCTCACGGCTAGAGTTTGCCTTGTTGGAGTCCAATTTAATATAAAACGCTTCTTACAAAACTAAAGTTTATAAACTTTCTACTTATTGAACAATACCATGTGTCCTGAATCTTCTTCCTTTGGATAGCATATTGAACTTTTTAGGTACTCAGGCGCCGAAAAAGGCAAATCCGGCGGTGCCAAATTGAAAAGCTGTGTGGAGATATCTGTAATGTGTATCATCATGCCTCGCTATCCAAGTGAAAGAATCAACTGAACAGAAGATATGGATGGCTTAAGAGGTTGTAGTATATTTTGAATTTGTGGCATTTGAGCTACAATTGTGTATGTACATAGGTCTTTTGTTTCAATAGTAAAAACTTGAGATATAAGTTGATTTCATTCATTTACAATTTTAGTGATCTATTTTACTAGAAACATGTAAAAGCTCACTTACCTTTTTGCTGTTGTCTTGCACTTGTGTAACCTTCGAAGACATTAACATTTGTTGTTGCCCTGAAAGAAAGTAAAGCAGCTTCCTTTATTTTTGTCTCGTCTTGTCTTGTCAGAGGGTCACTTGGATTCCTTGTGTAATTGACAAACCTCAGATTGGGTATTGCTACATTTTTATTCTTCCTGGTGTGTATGGCTCACCTTCACAGTATAAATGATTTGCACAAATTTACTCTTACTTTTGTAGTTCTATTTTCTGATTACAATGTGTTCTCAAGGTCCCAAGGCACCGATTTTACATTACATTAAATCTAGGGACATTTTCGTTTCATTATTATGTAGTTTACACTTTTTACGTTTCATTTACTCTGTGTTTTGAATGTGATTCTTCACTACCCTGCATTTTGAATGTGTTACAAAAAATTTTCATGGGCGATTTTCCGTTAGTTAGATAATGAAAAGACGATTATACCCCTAACTAGATGATGAAACCCTATTGGTGGTGTTGGTTTCGGGAAAGGACGTCTTGCCGGAGTTCATGGTGGTGGTGTCGTTG
>JAYMTJ010000573.1:0-10320 GCA_036897525.1 Pelargonium x hortorum | reverse complement strand
GAGAGGGGGGGGGTCCCCAAAAGCGGAAAAAATAAAAAATGGGCCAGCCAATGAAGCCATTTCACAACATTTCTTGACTCTACCTCTCCTCCTATGGTGATGGGTCTGAAGTGTGCCCTTTAGGCTTGGGATTCTGGTCTCCAATTTGCTGCTTTTGCCACGGCCAAAATACAGTTCATGCCAATTCTCAGCCAACATCTCCCTCACACATGACACATGCAAATTGTACTTCTTGCAAGAGGACCTATAGCTCCAACTCCTCCCTTTCCTCCCACACTTGTGACATGATGCACTCACTTTCCTATACAAATAAAGCTTCACTTCCCCATCATCCATCACCATCGGGAGCTGCGCGCAACACGGATGAAGATCAAACCCGCACAACCTACAACATCAAATATATATATATATATTTACTAAGAAAAAAGCGTTTTGAGTAAGACTCATTCGCGTCGTATCAAATTGTTTCAAAAGAAAAGTTGTGAAATGAGGACAAAACTAGTCATGTGGCAATAAAATATTGCCCCTTTCACAAGTTGATCTAAATGTAATATATCACCAGGATAGGTCATGGCCTATATATGCCTAGCTCTGCCATATTGTATGGTGGGAGTACATACCTGCAATGGTACACGAAACCCGTGACGTCCTTTTCGCAGGCATTGCAAAATCTAGGGGTGTCGCCGGGCGGGCGGGAGAGGAATTGGAAGGAGCATTTGGTGTAAAAAGGGTGGGAGATAGTGGGAGAAGGCAAAGCACAGTGCATGTGAAGATCAAAGTCACAAAAAGAGCATTTGTAGTGTGAACCAATGCCCACTTCCTTGCATCCATCACACTTGAATGGGACCTCAGAGTACTCAAATTTGAGCTTGTGTTGGGAATGGCTGAAATGTGAAATTTCTGTGTATTTCATTGCTTTGAATTTTGGCCTTCATTGAAGAACCCAAGTGACCCAATTTAAAGAGCTAGTTTGGAGTGATGTGTATTTTGGATTTTGGCTTGTGGTTGAAGCAAGGGGGTATATAGAGAATTGTATATATGCTTTGAGGTGGTGGTGATGGTGGTAAATGTTGAGTGTACCATGTCAAGAAGGAAAAGAGCAGACATGTGGCATATTGGGCCATGTCATGTCATCTCCTATACTTGAGAATAAGAATTTTCACTTTACATGTATGATTTCTCCGAGCTACAACACATAATAGATTGAAAATGATTACTTTAAATTTGGAAATAAATGTGTTTTGCAGTAGTTATCTTTAGAGGTGGCAAGAAGAAGAGTCAGATTCTGGTTAAATATACTCTAATCCTAACCTAGTCTTACAGGATCATCGGACTGGTCAGATTGGGTTAGGGTCTAATTTCGAATTTCAGGCATGAAACATATTTTTTATGTGGGTACATCTGAATCCGATATTTTTACAATTGAGTTGCAGGTATTTGTGGGTAAGATTCCATTTTATCAGCGCTAGTTGCCGTTGTTGTTGTGTAAAGTGAGGAGCAAAAGTTGTGGGTTGGATCAAAATGGTCGTAACCTCATTAAATTCATAGAACTGTTCAGTTAATTAGACGGATCAGACTGATAATTTTTTAAATTTTTGGTTGAATTTGAGAATTTTTAAGTTATATTTTGTTATTAGATAACAACAAGTACCATTATGATCTAAAGGAAACAAAAGTGCACATGAGAAATGATGCAAAATGTCTCAACATTCTGAATAAATCTGATTTGTCATTTGTATAATGGAGAAATTATGCTACAAGTAGGTGGTCAAGAAGCTTTGAATCTGAAGCTCAAGAATAATTATTTAGGTGCCTTCATATATGAAACTTGAAAGGGACTTGGCAAGGACTTTTAATCTCTGTGGAGGGACCATTCACTTGCAATTATAAATTCAAAGTTTGGAAACTAACTTTATAAGATAACATAACAACTTGGCATCTACCAAAGTTTTTTGTTGTTGTTGTTGAGATTATGGACTAACATTTTGGGATTTTAATGTTGATCTTAATTTGTTAAAGCATATATCTACTTACAATCGTGATTCCTGAGAACTTAAGAAGTAATATTCTTAAAACGAGAACTATTAAACTTTTATTAAAATTGACCAAAAGACATATATAGATAGTATTTATATTTGTTTAAGATTTATTTCATACATAAGACTAACAATTTATTTAATGGTGTGTTTGGGAACAACATTTTATTTTAAATGCTGGATTTGAGCCAAATGAGGTGTTTGGGAAGTCAAAGAATTTGGATTTGGATTTGAGTCAAATCCAATAGCATTCAAAACATGCTTATGACATGGGATTTCAAATGACAGCTTTTACTTTGTCATTTGAAATTCTATGATTTGCCAAACATTATATTTGTATTTGAAATACAGAATTTCAAATCAAATTCATGTTCCCAAACGCAACCTAAAGTAATTCGTTGAATTGCCATGACATGTCTCTATAAAAATTGGAACATAGAGTATTGCTTTTTTCAAGATTAATGGCAAAGAAAGAACCAATTCCCATTCTTGGAATATTTTTGAGGATCACACACAAAATGCAACTTTTAAGTGTAACAATAAGTAGTATGAGGTATATAGATGATTTATTTGTGTAATATTAAGTTTTATAAAATAAAATAGAAACGCATTAGGCTAGTTTACAATTAAGGGGAGACAACAGTGATTCAAATTTCAAAGAGATACGTACGGTCCAAATGGGCAAGGCAAGACAACGCCGCACATCACAGCCAAAGAAGTTGAAGCCATCTTCGTATACATTGCATATATAGGACGAATAGTATCAAAGTAAGGAACCCTTCCACGATATTATCCAACTTAAATATTGAAAATCTAAAAAATATGTTGTTTCTTAAGATTAAGTACTCCAAAACAATAAGAGTACGCACTCGATTTTCTGAAAGCTTAGTAGAGTAACAGTAGTGATTGGCATCTGTTCTGTTCATGTGTTATAGATATTGATGTGGCATGACTATTATCAATGACAACTTATTCTAATATTCAAATATTGAATAGCATATATATGATATCATGTTATTGGATTAGAATTTTGTAGGTTTGTACATGTTGAAACTTCAACCTTATCATCACCTATTATTTATCTGACAAAATCCCTACCATCACTTTATAGCATCTATGGCTGCCACCAACATATGCATTTTCAATATATCCTCATTATATTGGTTGGATTTTGTAAAGCTCCAAGAACTACTATTTTGATAGAAGAAACATGTCACTAGTGAATTGGTGACCACTTAACTATGAAAAGTCAAGTGATCATGACTGTGTGTCGTGTTGTTGACATGACACGATAGACACGAACATAATCTAACATTATATACGATTGAACCAACACGTTTGACACAACATGATTCAATACCTTTGACACGTATTTAGAATTAGTTTACAACTGCACTTATAAGTGTGCATGTTGGGTGTGTCGTGCGTGCTTGTTTTGGAGGCAACACGAACATGACACGATTACTAAACATGTCGGATTCTCTAACACGAACACAACTCGATTATTAAATTTGTGAGCTCAAATAATAAGCTGATTTCATGTTGTGTCGTGGTACAATTCTAACTCGTTCGTGGTTTTCAATTATGATTCTGTATTTATCAAAGTACAAAGAAACATTTGGAATATTTGCAACCAGTGCCCACACAACAACTACCACTCTAGTACTTTCAATAATGGATAATGGAACAATGTAATGTAAATGAACATATATGATTCTTATCCTTGAAACACATCTATTCTTCATCCACACACAAAAAACACCAATTCTTGCTGTATTTGCTTCTCAATACTGCAACATACTCAATGAGACATACATAATTCTCAACCAGTATATCAGTATCATCTTTAAGAAATGAAAATAATGAGTCTTTCAAGTTGTTTTTCTCTTTTCATATGCAAATCACAATTTTCTATCAGCAAACATTGGAGATCACTCTACACAAGAATTTACAGATAATAGTTTCACAAAAATTAAACCCCAAGTAATAATCAAATGATCATATATTCACAAGGATGGAAGTAGCCAAAGATTGAAGAGTGATGAAGCAAAAGACAAGAACCATGACAAGAAGGCCATGACTGCAGATATTTGGTATCTGCTGCAAAACTTTGATGGACAATAGTGCCCATCAGTGTGTACAAGGAGATCCACAACACTAGCCGTTGAGCTAGCCGCAGCGAGTGTGAGCACCGATAGTATCTGTCATATATGTAATTCAGTAGAGCATATATGTTTCAAATTTGTTGCAGTAAAGAAGGTTTTCGGGTTATGTTATGATCACGATATGGAAGTGATGATTGCTTACCCAGTCTCCTACAATGATGATTAGCAGTATCCCGGGCTGACGGAGAGGGCATTTAGCGATTACCGAGTATCCATCCACCAATGCCAATGTGATACTCCATGGAATCACCAAACCCATGATTGTTACCAAGTAGCTGTAGTTACAATGATAAGGTTAATGCAAGAAACAAATGAACAGAAACAAGGAAACAGATATGATCATGAAGAAATTTTCTCTACAAATTGAAGAGGACTCTAATGTTTATCAGATTGAATATTTAATCCATAGTTCCTTTGTAGCCAATTCACAGGCACAATTTGAACCAGTGTCCTCTCAGATTCATTTTCCAACAAAATGTGTAAAGCTTCATAGTGCTCTACCATGTAATCCAAGAACATGCATGGAAGAGAAACAGAGCAATTTACTATGTCTTAATCATTCCCAATTGTGCGTCTTTTTTAAGATTTTGTTGGTACGAGAAATAATTATCCCAAACATAAGAACACGCGCACTATAAAGAGGTAAGGACTAATATTATGAAAATATCATTTCTAGCAGAGATTTGACTTAAACATCGGAGGGGATCGTACTATTGGGAGTTTTGTTTTGCAGGTTTAGGAACAGAAGAGAGAAAGGGGAAATTCTCGAAGTAACAAGATTTATTGAACTTGGTATAAAGTTAAGGTTCCTTAGATTTCGCTAGAGAAAAAGTGTGTGTTTTCCCTGAAAAACATTTGGTATTCACACATTTGACTGGGTTTGAGCAAATATTATGGTTTTACAAACTGAGGTAATTGATGACATAGCTTATGCAGGAATGTTGCCGACTAAGTACTTTTCTACTTGAATCAATACCATGATTGGTTAACTTGAAAAATGGAGTAACAGAGTTCCAATGAACAATTCAAATGAAATTTTGAAAATCAGAACCATATATTCCCTCTAGTATTACCAGAACCTATGTGTATCAGAGAAGTTGCAGAAGAAAGAAATAGGAGCTATGATTCATAAATCTGAGACATGGGTATAGCAGAACTGAAGCAGAAACCAAAAGGATAGCCATGAAAATTCAAATGAAATGATGAGAAGAAGAAGAAGAATACCAGAAAGCAGTGTAGCTGTAGAAGTCAACCCCCAGAGACATGAAAAGCAGAGAAGCAGAGGAGAAGATGGTCTGGCCCAATCTCAGAGAGAAGCTAGTACTTGTCCCCACTGACCCAGGTACCTGATCATGATCCATCTCTCCTCCCCCTCCTTGTTGCATGAGATGGGTCTGATAGATTCACAAACACCTCTTCTGAGCTCATCTTAGCCCTTCAATTCTCCATACAAAACTGGTCATCCCAATATGATATCCAACATTCGCAAAGAATGAAGGTGTGGTGGTGGTGGTGGTGGAAACAGAAAAATGTCAAGCTTGTTGCTCTTGCCTTTATGGTGATGGGGATATGTAGTGTAGTGGCAAGTTTTTGAGGTGGGAATTTTTTTTGATAATAACCATTACAACTTACACACACCTAATATTTTATAACCCAACCCCATATCATGCTCATGAGGAGTCTCGAACCCGAGTCCTCGTGCTTGCGCCAAAACTGTGTTACCGCTCGGCCAAGTGGGCGATTGAGGTGGGAATTTGGACTGGTGGAAAGTGTTTCTGGTTTTGCCCAATTTTATGATTGAACCATACATTACATGCATATGATGTGTTGTACTTGACATTGACCCTGGAATCTTTTAGTACTACATAGTATTTTAGTGTTTTTTGGGTCACCACAATCTCATTGGCCTAAGATTTAGGAACCAATTCACTTAAGTTGTTGGAACCGTATTCACGGCTGGCTTAGAGGTGACAATTCGTATTTTGGATCGAATTGACAAAGTCGAAATTTAAGTGTCGACAAATTTCATATTCAAATTATCAGCTCTAGTGACAACCTACCTTTCGATAACACCATAAAGAAAAGGAAAAGAAAATCTTTGAAGCAATACAGCCAAGATAGTAGTTATGAGTTGAAAGTAGAAAACAAGGTAAAAGGTTTATTCCCTTTTATTTGGTGGGGGGAATGTAAAGTGTGGGAGCATTTTAAGGGCACTACAAAGTTATATACATATATAACACAATAACAGTGCACTTTTGTCTGCTGGTTGAGAAGTAAAGAGAGCATAAATCATAGTCAAATCTTGAAATGAATAAATAACTTGAAGATTAAGGTAAAAAGGAAGGCCAAGGTTTTGTCACATGTCACAGTCCAGGGGACCCTCACTAGTGGGTGACCAATAGCTACAATTCTCATAATGTCTCTGTTTCTAAAATCATGTAAAGCAACCCATCAACCCAAACAAGAAAAGGAAAGAAACCAAACTATCAACACACAAAATAGCCCAATTAGATTTTCTTTTGCGAGAACTTCAAAACATTTTTGCAAGCTACAATAAGCAATATGCATATAACCAACTCACTGAGAAAGAGACGATAAGATTGAATATTGAAGATGAAGTAAGATGCAAATGCAAGCAAGCAATGGATAGCCATGCATCCACAGCATGTAGTTCAGTCAGGTATACTGCAAATTCTAGTTTGATTGGGACTGCTCTTTGCAATTACTTGCTATCAATTCAGTACTGATAAATTTCAGTATCTATCAAAATTCAGACCATCATAAACATAAATGTATAATAGGATAGGTCAATTTTTCTTGAGATGGAGGCTTTTCAAGGGTTTCTTCTTTAAAGCCCAAAGAAAAATTAGGATGGCATTTCATAAATTTAAGTTAGGGTGCGGGGGAAATTCTTTACCCTACAATATGGAAAACTGCCACACCAGACATGCAATTGAAAAATCCTAATGTTGGAATTTATTCCCAAGAACCAAACAACCTACCAACTACAATATAGCATAAAACTTGAGATTTCAGCAATAGAAATGTATGGAGTCAAAACTCTGTAAGGACATCATCTCACAAGTGAAAGCAATCCTCGGTAGAGATTACAAAAAAAAAATAGTGAAAATGTACTAGAATATAACAAGCTCTTCTTCATCCCAATTCATCCCTCCACACCCAGGTCTACTGCATCATCGAAAAGAACATGTTAGCAAGAAAATAGAAAGAATGTAATTTATAATCAATTGCTAGTAAAATAGGTTTGAGATGCAGTTGGCATAACATAGAAACAGAAGCTCGTACTTACAAACAATATGTTAAAACTTAAGTTTCAACATCTAAACACAAAGCACTAGCGACAATTGGTAAGCCATGAAAAGACACAGTTCAAAAATAAAATAAAATAAACAGAAGAATGTATCATAGGAATATAAGCAGATCCCTTGGCATAGTGAGCTTCTAGGTATTGCTTACATAACATGTATATTTTTCCAAACTACTCAAGGTTGGTTCCCAAAACTTATGGCAGCTCCTAGATATATAAACATGTGATTCAGTAAGATAATTTCCACCATATGTGCACTCAACATGTTGCAAGCTTGCGGATAGTGATGCAACTCTCCACAATTTATTAGATTATAATCTATTCCACCATATCAGTAGTTTGACAGTCTCTATCCCCAAAATCTTGCTATCCTATCAGCTCAATACCTCTGTTTTTCATAAAATACCAAGTCATTGTAGATACCCTAACCAAATAATTGCTTCTAACTCCAACCAGCCAGGATCATATTGCATCCGCAGCTACCATCATATCAACAATGAACCATGAAATGATACAGTATACTTTGTGAACATCATCTTACCAATTAAGCCTAACTCTTTCCTCAAGCCGATCAAGATAATCCCACAAGCCAATGATGCCAGGGAAATTATATTCAAAACTCTTGTTCCTCAAGCTCAGTAGTTTCCAGAAGAAAACCATTGAATTCCCAGGAATTTGGGGGTGTTCCGGTGTTGATAACGAAACTGGTAAGAAAAAACTATTTAAGGAAGGTTGGCTAGATATTTCTTGTAAGAGCACTAGCCCCGCTCAGTTAATAACGAGACAATTTCAATCTTTATGCTTGCAACCAAACAGTTGAGCTTACATACCCAATTGATTCACAATCAACTAATGATCGATAGTAGTGATACGACTTCACAAAGTAATGAAGCGGAACGAGCAATGGTTGGGTAATAAAAAAGCTCTTTAGGTGCCGGTAAAAACAAAAGCATGATAAAGATTAACCCCTTCATAATTGAACTTCAACAGCGACATATAGCCAACCTTCTTAACCAAGAAACTAATAACAACATCATAAAAAGTGCCAACTACATCGGTTTTTGTATAGGCAAGTGCCAACTAGTTGGTATAGATACATCTACCAGATTAAGCAGACGTTAATGAATACAGAGTAAATAGAATCTCAAAAACATAACCCACAATCTGGCAATAGAGTTAACAACAGCATGGGCAATTAAAAGTCATCTTAACTACACGCCAATATTCACAAGGGGGATACAAAAAATTTACTAACAATTGGCAATGTCCAATAAAGAAACACAAGAAAGTAGCAAACCCTAACGAGCGAAAAATCAATAGAGAAGAATTTATCATGAAATGCCTAGAGAATGGAAGACGATGAACCTAGAAATCGAGCTTGAGCTCCTCCTCGGAGCCGGCGAGGTAATGGAGAATGTAAGGGGTGACGCGAATGACGGCGACCCATGCCCCGAACATGGCTACGTGGGTGCGTAGCTGCTTCAGAGCCTCTGCCTTGTCTGGCTTCTGCATGAACATTCCCGGAAACATGATGATTCTTTACGCGATGACGAAGACGACGAAGACGGTGATTGAAAGTTGAAACCTCTCAACACTCAGAGCCTGCGATCGATCTTAAACCCTAATTCTCACCACCACCTCTTCTCTTCACTTGCTCTTGTAGATTTTGGGGATTATATATTGTATGGGCTCGGCCCAACTTCACTAAGAGACTCCTTAACGGCCATATACTGACCAGTTTATTTATTATAGGGCCTGTAACATAAGATGTCGTGGCATTGATAAAAAAGTAATTCAAATGGCTTGGGTATTTTAATTTTTTAATTTATAAAGTAAGTAAATTCATTAACTTAAAAAGCCACTCAAAAGATTGCATACTCGCCTTAGTGACCTAGATGGCTCTGAAACTCAGGCTGCTTCATGACCAGCACCTCGGAAACCCGATACTGAAACCACAGACCTGTACAAGCATTGTACGCCTCTTACCAATACTCTTATTCTAACCTCCCAACAAGACAGACCAAATAAATATTGGCGCCCCACTCTGACCGTTTCTCAAGACTATCTACATTCACCATCTCGATCCTTGAGCCATGAGAGCACCTCTCGAATTGTCATTGATGTCACAACAATCTTTCCTTGACAATTTCAGAAGGGTATTATTGTCCTTACTCTGCGCATTCGTGATATCGTTCCTTTTTCGCGATAGAGCCTAATCGGTGTCACATTCCTAAAAGATATTCCAATCATATCTACCGGTATCAACAAAATCACGAGTAATAATCCAAACATCATGATTTTGTGATTTCGCCCCCCGAAACCACCTCAAACCACCATAATATGGCCTTCGAGAACACAACCGCTCGCCGCCACCTCGTCCATAACCCTTCAGCCTATGAGATCCGCCGATACTGCTTCCAATCGGCCTCCGTCCCAGCCGAATTCCGTGTGTTCTTGTTTGCGACCTGTTGTCCCTGTAAACTGCCTGTTTTGAACTGTGCAATCCAGTAACGGAGTCGACTTGTACGTCGTATCCTTTTGCCTCCGTGCACCGCCGCCACCCCCGCAATTAAATTGCCAGTCGAAAACTGCACTACCGAAAACGAACCAGATCGCTGGAGAAAACCTTGCGCCGCCGCCCACTGAATACTTTGAAGCCTAAACCCTAGAACCCTCCGAAAACCTTCCACTTCTTTTATTGTTAATTATTACTAGTGAGAATCCCGTGCGTTGCATGGGTTAACAAAGAATTGAAATGAAAATTCTTAATGTCTTCATTTTATAGTAATAA
>JAYMTJ010000572.1:0-10326 GCA_036897525.1 Pelargonium x hortorum | reverse complement strand
TGTGTGTGGAGACTATACATACTTGGCTGATTCAGCATCTGAATTTGTATCTGATCTATTTAGTCTGAACCTATTATGCCAATTAAGGAACTACATTGAATAATGGCCGAGTCTCTTCATGTTGTATGAGTAATAATACTCTGCTTCTGCATTCTTTACTTAGGTTCTTTTCTGTAGGCCCCTAATTGACTAACAGCATCTCTCTGCTATTACTTTTAAATAATTGAATGTAACCGCCGTCCTTGCTCTTTAATAAAATCAGGGTCTAAGATGGTATGCAAAGCGCCTCAGGATAGATGAAGATGGAGATGTAGCAGATGAGTTTCTTGATGAGATTGTACTAGAGACATCGTCAAGCAATGAAGAACATCATCAGCCCACGGCAGTACCCAAGTTTCAAGTGAAATACAGTACAAGACCAGCTAGAGTGAAGAAGCAGGTAATCTCTGTAGACGGGAAGTTGCAGCAGTGTGTGGAGCACAAAGGTAGATTGGAGTGGGTATGAATTGAAGACCGAATCAGAGTGTTATTCTAGGCTAGATCCAATGCCTATTTTATTGTTATTCACAGCCCCCTCAAATGGTCCCTGAGGACTTGGGTTTGCAATTAGTAGTGTTAAATGTTAATTCAGAAACATTGTCATATACAGGCTAATGATTTGAGTTGTAACCGCAACTTAGGAATTGTATTGTTCATTATGATGTGATCTATAGTTTCCAGAAAGAGTTGAAAGTCGTTTGTATTATTATTGCCTTTTGTTGTTGTTGTTGTTGAGAGAAAAGCACATGAAAGAAGTGGAACGGAGGTTGTACGGGCACGGGCAAACGGCATCTGAGGTTTGGCGTATAATTGATGGGAATGGGATTGCTTTGCCCTCAACTTCTCTGCTGCAGCGTGTTCTGCTTTCTGTTGGCCTGTGCCTCTTTTACTTCGCTCCTGTGCTATTTCTTTCTCTTCCTCCTTCCTCGCCGTTACTTTCTCTACCTGCAAGTAGACACCATTTATTTCTTTTGTACATGTACTTAATTACACTACACTAGTTCAAAACTGAAAACCATGTTGCTAATCTTCTCCTTCGCAGATTGCATTTCTTGTCTTAATTTTGTACCTTCGAAAGGAAACTATACACAGTGAAAGAGCAAACATGCCACGTGCCACGCTGACAGGCCGAATAACGACCGCTTGCATCTTGCTGCTGCTACCATTTCAAATCCGACGGTATAAACACACGTTGATACTAAATGTAGCGTGTGAATGAAAGCACCCAATATAGAACTCATATTCCCATTATCCTATCATCTACGAATTACAAAGGAGCAGCTACAAATAGAAATAGGAGAGAGAAGAACACAGATCATCTCAATGGATCTTCTTCTTCCCTCCAATTCTTGCTCCACTCTCTGCCGGAGCCCGGCGCTGTTCCGGCGTCCTTCTGCTCCCAAAATCAACTCTCGCCACTCCGATTCCTTGAAATGTCGAGCCAAGTCTTCCGAGCTCCAAGCGCCGCTGGGAGTTAATGGTCGAACCGCCGACTATTCTCCGACGGTTCCCTCCCACAAAGTCACCGTACACGACAGGCAACGAGGCGTCGTCCACGAGTTCCGCGTCCCCGAGGTACTATTTCTGCTCCACTTGCTTAACAAAGCAGCACTATTGGGGCTTTGGTAGTTATGGTTTATTCTAGTTTTAGAGAAGATTTGTTTAGTTTCTTAGAAATAAAATTAGATTAAATTTGATTTGAAGTAGGTGATTGTGCTTAGTTCAGCTCAAATTGATGATTTAGTGTGATACAATGCAGGATCAATATATACTGCACACTGCTGAAGCCCAGGACATTTCGCTTCCATTCGCATGCAGGCATGGTATTGTCCTCACTTCATTTAATCCTGTGTATGCTGCATTTGGCGTGTAGTATAGAAAAATGTTAACTATCTATATATGATAAAAGAGTATTCTTTATCCCCTCATGAGATTAAATCTATTATTGTACGTGTGTATAAGTGCATTCGGTGCTTTTGAGTTTTGAAGATTGACATGAAATTGTTCCATGAACTTAGAAGTTTGTTTGTTATGATGCTGAGCTAGTTTGATAAAGAATTGCAACTGGTTTGACCAGATCTTGTCAATGTTTTCTATTTATTGGTAGTTGGTACCTTTACTAAAGGTTTGATCAGTCTTGCTCACCCTTGTTGGTGAAACCTTTTCCCCAAGGTATAAAGGGTAGAAGATATACTTGTAAAAGGAACCTACTTATGCTGTTGAAGAGCCTTCATATCCTAAAATATTAATGCACTTGAGAACCAGTGCACAATTTTTCATTGGTTAGGAGATTTAGTTAATTCTGGAACAATGTGTGAACAGTTTCAATCTCATAAATTTATTGGATAGAACATCCAAATGTAAAGTTTGCTCTGGGCAAGGCATAATAGTAAAGTGAGAGTAGCAGTTCTCCTGCCTGCTAAGCCTGTTTATGACCCAATGGCTCCGTTTGCATGCTTATTAACTCCATGATTATTGGTAGCTTGGTGTCACAAAGCTCCTGTCTCTCTTCTATCCTTTATGGACTCGCAGAGTAAGAGAGTATAGTCACTTCTGATTTATGAACCTGCTATGGCGTCTGGGCTGTACCCTGAAGTCTTGTAATACCTTAGTCCTCAACCGAGGGCAGGCAAGCACCAGGGATAACTGTATTATGTAGAAAATCCTTGTCTTTTCGTATTATGAATAGGCTATTTATTGGGTAAGATGACAAGGTGTCAGGTCTGTTTATTGCAATTGGCACGTGGAAGTTTCATTTCCCCCTCTCAAGAATGCAAAATGTAGCAGTTGTGTATGAGTTTTGAGTGCATTGTAGCATTATTATCCAAGCGAATTTTGCTATTCTCCAGTCAGTTTGTTAATTGACTTATGCTGCAGGTTGCTGTACTAGCTGTGCTGTACGTATAAAATCTGGTCAAATTCGGCAGCCAGAAGCCCTTGGGATATCTGCTGAATTGAAATCGAAGGTATGAATGATTCAGCTTTTTTTTCTTGTCCTCAGAAAATCTTTTTCCATACCAACTCACATGTTTTGCTTAGAAGTACACATGCACACGGGGCTGCCTTTAAGTAGTCAGTGGTGGTGAAAGTGTTGTCTATTCTACGGACCTAGTCATTTTTTTAGGTCAATCTCAGTCCTGTTTGGATGAGGTTTATGGGGCAAGAATTGTAGATCAACCTTTTCCATTCCCTTTCCCTTAATAGGTTGGGCTGAACCACAACCCATTCCCTTATTTTTGCCAGTTTGGATTTCCAACCAAAATGAGTTTAATAAGATCTAATTCTTAAATCTCAAGTATAAATTTTATTTTTATTTTTTTTTCCGTTTTCATTTTATAAGCATATTTTCTTTTTTATTTCTTAACTTCATGATTTCTCTCTCTCTCTCTCTCTCTCTCTCCACACACACACACACACAGAGTTCACTAGCAGGCCGAGTAAGTGATATTTTTAGCCATAATTTTTACTTTGATGCTAAAATATAGATTGGCTAATGAAACTAGAATATCATTCTTGTTAATGTTGTTCAGAGAACCAATCAAGGGAATAGAACCCCATTTTCATCCCTATCACTGCCTCCATTCGAACCAGTCAAATGAAGTAAATACTGGAAATTCAAGTAGACATGTGTCATTTAGTCCAAATACTAGACCCAATAAATTGGAATTTTTATACCATCCTATTTTCAGTTGAATAAGAACTTTACTTTTTCTCAATACTTGGATGAATGATGTGTTATCATATATTCTTGTATCAGAAAATGGGGAAGCAATAGTAACACTAGAGAATTGCACCCAGTCAATGCTGATTGTGTGTTGTGCTGCTAGATTTAAGATGTAAAATTTGATAAAAGTTGGTGTCCCTTAGTTTCTTGCAAATGTTGGAAACTTATGTTTATTTTCATACAATGCAGGGATATGCACTTCTTTGTGTTGGTTTCCCTACCTCAGATATTGAAGTAGAAACGCAAGATGAAGATGAGGTAACAACCATTTTATTTAAGAGAGGAGGTTATTCATGTGCGTTTGGCAGCCAATAGAAATGAAATCTTGGGTTTGGGCTTAAAGAACATTTCACTTATCTTCATTGATGATCTGGAAGCATGGGGTAGTTAGTCAAGCTTTCCAATCTCTTATCTTGATAGTCAGAGGATACAATTTTTTTCCTGAAGAATAAATGGGTTATGTAATTTGCAATATCTTTGAATTACCTTCTTGTTAATATGGATAGTTGAAATTTGTAATTCCTGCGTGTGTACAGGTCTATTGGCTTCAATTTGGAAGATATTTTGCACGAGGACCGATTGTAAGTTCTAAATCCTAAAATTTTCAGAAGTATGCAGCACTAGTAAATCAAAAACTTCTTAAGAAAAATAAGATAAGGATATCTCATAAAATGTGTTAAATGTTGCAGGAAAGAGACGATTATGCACTGGAATTAGCCATGGGTGACGAATGATCAATGTAGAATACTGAATTAAATGAGGATCTGTGGAGATAAACATGACATCTGAGTTTTTCCCTCTACCTTTAGATTTCTGCCCACATATTATTACAGTTTTATTCTTGAATCCATTAATTTAGCTGTATTGTATTTTTGTTCAAGTACCAATGTTCATCTATGTAAAGTTTGTCACAGTCCACTGATATTTCCAAGGTAGACAGTAGCACTTTGGGCTCAAATTTTCTCATGTTTATCAGTCTGTAATCCTGCTTAAATCTCTTGACATGGAAATGTGTATTACCTTTGTGAGGTAACCCAATAAGAACAAAGTTGGAAAAGATCAAATTTTAATGTTTCTCATGAGCAATGACTATTTACTGTTTTTTCAGATATCAATTCCTGCCTGACTTTTGTAACGGCAGATTAGAATAATATACATTCATCAGTTAAACCACTGATTTCGATTTGGATATATAAGTGAGATCAAATAAATAGAGCTGGACACTCTATTAGGACATACCATTATGGCATAGGAATTCAGACAAGTCGGATATGATGGGATGGTATTGGTAGGTATAATAATAAACTTGTTCCCAGAATTTTGGACTTCTGGGTTTATCCCAAAAATGTATTAACGCTTTGTTAATTGTCCTTAGCGTATATGTTTAGTAGATGCTTTTTTAGTTTTGTTGTCAAATTCCAGAATGATAAGTATTTGTCTTGTTCAGATCATTTTGGCCTTACTGAAAATACCAGGATCGCCCATGTGGAGGGATTAAAATGCAGACAGAACAAGGTTAGCTTGCCATCTTTGTCAAATATTGCAAAATCTAGCTTCATTCACATTTCCACGAAGACTCCATCACTATATGCTTCTATATTGATCTAAATTTGATCTCAGGTCCCTTTGAACCTCTCACCATTGATTGTGACGACA
Organism: Pelargonium x hortorum; assembly: GCA_036897525.1. NCBI lineage: Eukaryota > Viridiplantae > Streptophyta > Magnoliopsida > Geraniales > Geraniaceae > Pelargonium > Pelargonium x hortorum. Next base: position 4,907 of record JAYMTJ010000572.1, on the reverse strand, counting down.
CCATCCTAATACATTATGTAAAAACAGAGATATTTTTATTTCTTGCTGCTTCAGAATCATAGTATCATGATAACGAAAAACTGTTGGTTATTTCATAGTCAAATACACAAACAACGTAAGATTAGCAGTGCATGGTCTTAACCCTCTTATCGTGTGTTAGGCTGCACTGATTCTTGTTTATTTTGTGATGCTGAGAAACACTAAAAAGATTTTGGTGGAGGTCCTGACTGACTTTCTATCATTTCCTGGAATCCTGTTGTGTTTGACTTATGGCCAAGAATGAAAGATAGGCCTATGTGGGTCTCACCATTTGTGCAACTCTGAACTTGAAAGCACAACACTTTATATAGGGGTCCCCGACCAAAGTAGACATGCTATGGCATGATCCAAGAGGCAGCCAGCTAGTTGGACACTGATGGTTTGGTATCTAACAAGAGAATCAGTCATGTCACACGTACGTATACCCTTTCGGGACCTTGATGAAAACGACACAGGTTAGTTAGCACATAGGAATTAGTTATTAGTTAAAACCACAAACTGGAAAGGATTAAAGCATTGATTGGTAGATATTGCATATCAACCGGCAACTAAGCAAGGCTTAGGCTCATTACGTGACCCCCTTGAAACATGTAGTGAATAGGATGGATGGGGCACACTTAAGTAAACAATGATCACAAAATGAAGTTGGTAGATGTATTCACATCAACTGTGTGTGTGAAGTTTTGTCATGCTTTGGATCAATTGTCAAAACACAAAGAAATATTGGGACAAATCGATGTTGATGTGATAGCGTTTTTTCTTTCCTTGATGTACTAAGATAACAGTCATTCCAGTATGAAGGATAGAGATGAGCCCATCTTTGCATACTAGCTATTTTCAATCTTTTTCCTTGCATATTTAGGTTAATGTTAATATCAATCTTACATCTCATAAGCAAGTAGTAGTTAATGGCTTAATGCAACGATAAATTAACTAGTTATGCTGTCTTTATCTAGAGATTCCTTCGATAGTAGGATCTCCATGAAGTATTAGATTGAAGTCATTATCTTCCTTCATCAACCATGTAATTGCTGAGTTCTTTTTTGATAGTCATCACCTCAGTATTCTTCTAAAATATCTTCTTGGTCCCCTATGTAAATTTTGCGGATCAATCAACAATTTATTTCGTGTTATTGATGCCTCTCATACACACAAGTCAAAGTAGAAGAAAATAAAGTTTTTCTTATCCTAAGGTGCAGTTCCAACCGAAGAGGTCTTCTTATATAGTAGAATACATCTCATACAGCAACCATGCTATAACTGCTTATTCGTAGAAAGGTCACGCTAGGAAAATTTAACTCTATACATGTGACCAGAGATTGTTTTCTCTGCATGTTGGATGATGCAATTGTAGGGACACTATACAATGCAAAAGCAATCGCTGTAGTGTCTTTTAAGAGTGGACTAACTGGATAATAACTTTAGCTGTTGAACTTCTGCTCAGTAGTGCTTGTTGAGGCCTGCATCATCCAACAAAATCACATAAACTCATTTCTCATAATTAACAAAATTATTAGGAGCGAGTTTTGTGTGTATTCTACACAAGTCTTGCAACATGGAACGACTTGGGAATAATCTATTTTTCACTCGAAGTAGAATAGGGTATCTAGTTTTGCACCTGCTGTCAAAAGATGTTTACATTTGAGTGCAGGCCAAGAACTCTTCAATTAGTACAATTAATCTGTAGATAATGGAGTAAAGAGGAAAGTATACTGACCCCAACGGATGTCACGAAATTGCATACTGCACATTTCACAGATCTTGCTCCATATTGATACATCAACAACATCCGGCAGTTCCCACAATTGACATGTGCTACCTGGTTTGCTGTGACAATGTACATATATATTTTGATTTACTTGGAGTTTTCTTTTGCTAAAACTAACTCATATTTTGATAGTTTTGTACCTTCCAAGGCCAAATTGACAGTGTGACAACAAGAACATTGCACACTTGTTGCTCCACGAATGTACATGAGTAAGGTATGGCAGGCTCCCCAAACCAACTGCGCCATTTCTGTACCTGTTCTGGGTTAAGGGTATGCTTAGCCTCTTAATACATATTGTTTTGTTTGGACATAAGATTAATGATTGTTGCAAAATCATACAGGCATAGCTAATAAGGTGAGTAGCATATACCAGGAGGTGGCACAGCAGTGACAGCATTGCAAACAGCACAACAAACAGAAGTCGCTCCAACTGGATAGAGAAGAAGGTTTCGGCATCCAGAACATACAAGCTGGCTTTGAGCGCCTGATGACCAACATATACAGGTATATTTGTAGATGAGACTAACAGAAGACATGCATGAGGTAATCAATTAAAGCATATAAACATTGTTGCTAACTGTTAAAGTGAAACCAATGAGTCACAGCATTTACCGTCACAGTTATTGGAGTCTTTGGGGGTGAAGGAGACAAATCAGGTCAGAAACACAGCTGCTATATCTATTAATTTGCAATGGTATAAGAAAGTAAATGCTGGAAGAAGCGTAAAAACTATGCTGATACCATAATCTTTCTCATTAATATTCAAAATTCTATTTAATACGTCAATTGTACTTTTCTTTGTGTATTGTAAATCTTAGAGTCTAGATTCAAGTTTCCTCCATATGTATAGCAAATAAATAAGGAGAGGATTCACATTGTGTTAGCGAGTGATTGAGTACCGTTAGCAGGCGGTGGTGCATATGGAGCTGGTGCTGGAGTTGGAGCAGGGCCAGGGGGTGTTGGATAAGGAGCAAGAGGGACTGGCATTGTGATTGATTGTCTACTTTCACTTGCTACTACTCTTCCAATCTCTTAATTACCTGTTTCAGATGCAGATAATACAGCCTCTCCTCCCATTCCTAGCAATCCTGGATTCACTTGAAACTTACATACATAAGTTGAAACCAATATATTAATTTTGATTCGGTGAACAAAAACATTAGGGTAGTAGAAAATTAACAAACAACAGAATAGCCTAGAAACAAAACCATAACTCATGTTATCTATACAGCAAAACTCAGAAGAGCTAGCATGAGGGAGTGGGGCAAGCACATACCATCTCAGGCTGTAGATGAAGTGAGGAGAGAGAGATGGAGAGTGTGTATGTGTGTGCGTGTGAGAGAGAGAGAGAGAAAGAGAAAGAAAGAGTGTGTTGATTTTAAAGAGAGTTTTTTTTGTTACACTTGAAATTGCCTTTGATTAATTTCCTTGTCAGTTCATTTTTAAGGAGTTATGTAATGCATTTGAAAAGGGTTGCTCATTTTCCAAAGATAGATGGGGTGAAATTAATTTGAGCTTCCGTTGGTGGCATATCAAGATCAACTTTTTGTCAGAAAAAAAAGTTGTGGGTCCCATTTGCTCTTCCAAACCAAAAACTTAAAAAAAATTGCTTGCTTTGCTATTTTGTTTAGAGTTAGTGAAACACATTGCATGCACGTGACTTGTACGACGCATTGCATTGCGTCCCCTCCCGTAGGATGGTAATGTAGGGCTTAGATGGAGCCATGCAGACGCAACATGGGAGGATCAGGACCATCCATTTCATGCCAAGACCGAAAGTGGGTTATTTAGTAACTTTTGGGGAGGTCGGTGGTCCTGTACTGTGTGTTCTTTCAATTTGTTTATTATTGTTGAAATATTAGCTTAGCTAATCGCTGGTTTAAACTTATTGAACAAATCTGATAGCTGAAAACATACCATAAATCAGTAACGAAATCAAGTTTAGCTTAGCTGTAATGAATCTCCCTATCCTAAACATGAACTGTACGTAATTCTCATATTGCTGTTTTGCACTATTATTATTATTCGAATTCAAGTGTAATCTATTGGACCAATAGAAAATACCACTTTTGATCTCAGATAAGATGTATATCTTCAATGTTATATTCAAAATCAGTACCTAAGTTATTGCAGTAACTCAGGTTTTCAGAGAATACAGAATACATTTATTCCTCATCTAGATTGTATCAAGTGAAATAGTCAACTGTATTTAATTCTATTGCTTGACAAAATTAATATTTCCTGAGTATTTGTGCTCTTTGAATTGTGCAGTGTGCTCATTAACACCAAAATAGAATAACTGAAAAAAAACTGTTTAGGTTGTTTAACTTATTATGAAAGGTGGAAAAATTATAAAACAGAGCATGTGTTATAGGCTTGAATTATATTTCTGTCTACTTCTGATTTTGGAGTACTTGTTACATTATACATGTATGCAAATATGCATGCACTGTCTATTAATTATCATTCAATGATTTGAGTTGCAAAAAAACTAAAATACATGTAATTTGAAGTATGAGGCTAAGAAAATAAGAGTATATGAAAGAAAGAGAGAAAGAGACAGAAGCAAGACAATGTATGGGCAGTTTTCTCTTTAGAAAACTGGAGAAAGCTAAAGCAAGATACAAACAGTATATGCAGTGTAGTGTAGGGTAGGGTCAGAGATAAAGGTTCAGCATTACCAGCATGTATTGCCAACTGAATACTGGACCACTTTCTTGTTCTTTTCTAGCCTTTTCTCCTCATCCCCCAACTGGATATTCCTCCCTTTCTATTTCAAATTCCCTCTCATAATTCACCAAACTAATTACCAATTTTATCTGTAACTGCATTTTAGATGATAAGTTGTGGATTATTTGTTGCTTTGTCAGTCATTATACACTACACACACACTGATGAATAATACATCAAAACTGAATAGTATGTGAGAGATGTAAAGTCAGTCAATTGTGGAGTTTTGGCACCTTCCTTGAACTATATCTATATGTTTATGTTCTTCTAGACTCTTGCAGATCTACATTAAATCTTTGAGGCCACTTGGCCAGATTTCCATATCAACTGAATATATATATATATATATATATATACACACACACACACA
>JAYMTJ010000571.1:0-10331 GCA_036897525.1 Pelargonium x hortorum | reverse complement strand
AAAAGCCTACAGTTGGTTGACATTTCAGACAACAGGCTGACAGGTTTGTTAACTCATGAAATCGGGTCATTGACAGATTTAACCAAGCTCATCTTGGGGAAGAATCAACTTTCCGGCAGAATTCCAGTAGATATTCTTTCTTGCAGCAAGTTACAATTGTTAGACCTCGGGAACAATGGTTTCTCTGGAGAAATTCCAAAGGAACTGGGTCAGATTCCAGCACTTGAAATTTCCCTCAATCTTAGCAGTAATCAGCTTTCTGGTAATATCCCATCCGAATTCTCCGGACTTACCAAGCTAGCTATTCTCGACCTCTCCCACAACAAACTCTCTGGGAATTTGAACACCCTCGCCAACCTTCAGAACCTGGTCTCCCTCAATGTCTCCTACAACGGTTTCTCTGGTGCATTGCCAAACACCCCCTTCTTCCGGAAACTCCCACTTAGCGACCTTGCTCAAAACCAGGGCCTCTACATCTCAAATGGGGCTGTAACCCCAGCTGATGGCATCGCAGCAGGGCGGTCTAGATCAGCAATGAGGCTAGTCATGTCCATTCTGATAAGTTTCAGTGCAGTACTAATGCTTCTTGCAGTCTACATCTTGGTGCGCACCCGTATAGCCACCAGAAGGCTCATGGAGGACGACACTTGGGAAATGACTCTTTATCAGAAGCTCGATTTCTCCATTGATGACATTGTCAGGAACCTAACCTCCGCTAATGTCATAGGAACAGGGAGCTCAGGAGTTGTATACAGGGTGACAGTTTCTAATGGGGAGACACTAGCAGTGAAGAAGATGTGGTCATCTGAAGAGTCCGGGGCATTCAACTCTGAAATTCAGACTCTGGGTTCAATTCGCCACAAGAACATAGTCAGGCTTCTGGGTTGGAGCTCCAACAGAAACCTGAAGCTATTGTTCTATGATTACCTCCCAAACGGAAGCTTGAGCTCACTCCTACATGGTGTTGGAATCAGAAAGGGAGGAGCCGAGTGGGAGGCAAGATATGACGTCGTGTTAGGAGTGGCACATGCACTCGCATATCTGCATCACGACTGTGTCCCTCCAATTTTACATGGAGATGTGAAAGCCATGAACGTGTTGTTGGGTTCAAGATATGAAGCTTATTTAGCTGATTTTGGGTTGGCTAGAACTGTAAACAATACTGCTGATGATGATACCTCCAAGCCAAATCAAAGGCCTCACCTAGCAGGTTCTTATGGGTACATGGCACCAGGTAATTAAAGTTTCACTCTATAGTTTCCATTAGAGCTTATGGTTTCTTAAATTTTCCCTAATCATCAGTTCTTTTGGGTTTTGCAGAGCATGCATCAATGCAGCGCATAACTGAGAAGAGTGATGTGTACAGTTTTGGGGTCGTAATCCTAGAGGTGCTAACAGGGAGGCATCCTCTGGACCCGACTTTGCCAGGAGGTGCACACTTGGTTCAGTGGGTTCGTGATCACTTGGCGGCCAGGCTAGACCCTGCGTCCATTCTCGATCCAAAGCTCAGGGGTAGGGCTGACCCTACCATGCATGAAATGCTACAAACACTAGCTGTTTCAGTTCTCTGCGTCAGCACACGAGCAGCAGATCGTCCAATCATGAAAGACGTGGTCGCTATGCTCAAGGAGATTCGACAAGAAGAGGCCACAAGGTCAGAACCTGGCATGTTAAAAGGAGGGTTATCGGCAGTTCGATCCCCACCACCACCTCTCACAAGAAATGTGGCTTCTCAAGAATCATCCAACTTCTCTATGGCTTTCTCTGATGATTCAGTCTAATAATAACTGCAATGTAATATGCCTAGGATATTTCTTTGGAAACTGTAACTAATGTAACAAAAATAAGAGAAGTTGGGGATGGTTCTAGACTTCTAGTGTAGTTTGGATAAGTAGAAGTTGGAACAATGATTGGTAGTTTTGGAGTTATGTAATTAGAATTTATTGAAAGGAATGAGATTCTCTCACAGAATATGAGGCAGGAGGTGCTCACATGGTCCCACTCTCCTCCCATCACATGTCCATGTGCTGTTTGAGAGAGACTTTCCAGCAAATGAAAATAAAAACTCCTTCCTAAGCATACCATTAAGTACTCACCTTGGTTCAGTAGCACATGCAGAGGCAAGAGTGCAGGACCATCTCATCCCATCCTCTACATAAACAACATTGCTTCATGTCCATTCTCCATCTTCTGATAAACAAAACCTATATTTTGTTTCATATGCAGAGGGATTGGATTGTTACAACAAATGCAATGCAACGTGTACAGTAAATGTCAAACTCTAGACTTTTCTCACGATCTGGCAGTACAAAAAGCTCAATTATTGTTTCCAATAGCAACAACAATAAGGGAAAAAAAAAAAAAAGCAAGATGTAATAGTAACCGTATCTAATATAATGAATTTCCTTGAGTAGCGCACATCAATAATGTATATACGAAGAAAAAAAAAAAAACAAAGCAGTCACAAAACGTGATTCCATAAATAAGGTACACATCCAACAGTAAGAAAACAAATACAAAAGCACAAACAGACTTTTCATTTAAATGATTCTTTGCAGTATGTGAATACAGAAGCAATACCATATTGAGCTGATTTAGAAAGTAAATGTTGATGCCACCAATAGCATTTAAGCACTGCTACTCATTTCTTTGTCTAGGTGCTGTATTTTGCTAAGGTAGGCCTTACCAAGATGGGAATAGTGAGGCTGACACACTGCTCAGTGAAACACATTTGACGGATAAAATTGATCAATTTCAGTCCAGCTGTACTGCACGTTTCACAACCCAAAATTACAGATGGAAATTACAAGCCACCCATAAATGGAAAACTAGAGCAGTGACTTAGGTGGGAAACTGAGATTCTAGCCTTTTCAATATGACACTAGTAACGCCCCAATCAAAACCTCGGTACTGAAGCCACCGAATTATCCTTCCTTTCCGTGTCTCTCTGGCCACATCCCGCCCTCTTATCCATTGCTTTGAGGCTTGCACATAGAGATGATCCATAGAAGCCTTTGACAAGCTGTGTCTTGACTCTTGATCTTCAGATCCTTCCTCCTGGAAAACCAATTTAACTGCTTTTTCTACCGCAACTTTACCCACTCCCTTCTTGCAGAGTGCCTGATCCATCCAACAACTATAATCAATTAGTTATCACCAATATTCCCCTTGATGATAAAGGAAACTAAAGCAAAGCATTGACTCAATCTTACTTCCTCTTCAGTTACCTTAATTTCTTTGTACAAATTATAATAATAATAATAATAACTAAGAATGATATCATAACCTTGATACATTAACATCCATTATGCCTCTTGTGTGTCCAAATTCTAATGACCCAGTGGGCCTTAATAAAATCTAGATTCATATTTTACACAATTAAACTTTAAATCTAGGACACTTCAGGTTCAATAAAAAATATTAACTTATTTATTTTTACATAATAAATAACTTGCAAGATATGATCTTTTACAATGGTTTCAAATTTCAATTAAGTTTTCCTTCAGCAGACCAATTCATCAAAAATAAAAAAATGGCCTTTCACCAAATCAAATGGATTTCACACAAATCTCATAAATTACCTAATTCTTAGGTCCACACATGCAATCAACCATAAACTGCCGTTAATAAGGAGAAATATCATCAACAAATGCATTAGCAAAACACAGTCAAGAAATTACTATTAAAATGGATCCTGAAAATTTTCTTCTTGAATGACATTACAGCTGAAACTAAAACAAGATCTCAACATTATTAATTTAGGATCTATGTCAGGAACAAAGTAACTAAATGAAACATTTGCAAACTAATGGGATATATGTCGTTAGCTGACAGAAGAAAATGTACAGTGCTAAAAGAGAATACTTACTTGCTTAATCCGTTTCGGTCCCCAAGTTGAGTTGGACCATCTAGAGTGAGAAAATGTTTCAGCATATAATCCGTCATTAATCAACCCCCTACACCAAACTAAAAGGTCAAAGATATGCACGAGTTAAGCAAATGTGACACACATTACATGAACATGGTTGAGCAGAGAAGCACAAAAATTTCCTTAGTATTGAAATGCACAGAAAGCACACCAAGTTCAAAAAATATGAACAAAGCTGTTAACAACGAAAGTAACACCAGGTATCAGATTATCATTGCTTCTGGAAAAGATGTTTCCATTTCTTTCATGAAACTATACAAATTTGAGGTAGTGTTGGCGAGGGAATACCCAGCTTCTCAAAATGATGACCATCTATTTCCTTTCCTAGTCACATCATCTTCTTCTCCTGCCATGTTAATACATATAATCCTTTGGCCCAATGTTGCGTGAATCCCCAGAGGCACACCCTTGCATTGAGGTGCAGGTGAGGCCCCTAAGGTGCACGTCTCCATGCTATATTTGAGGCTTAATTGAGGTGTGCCATAGTTAATTTATGACTTAAGAATCAGGTCGTCTTCACTTATAACTCTTCATTTATGGTCTTAAGTTAAGGCCCTTATGATGATGAGTTTTCGTCTTTAATAGTCCCAATTAACAAGACCAAAATTAACTTGTCTTGCAAACTAGGACTTTTAATGTGGAAACTCTCCATTTTAGGGTTCTATAATTTAAGAATTGTTTGTATAATTATAATGTCAAGTGTCAGTCCCAGTATATTATAAAAAGAAATTGGAAAACTGAAGAACCAGCAGGATAGATTATTATTCTTATTAGTGATAGTAATCTTACCAACAAAATATATTATTAATAGTATTAGCGATAGAGATAAGTTAGACGATGATTACTATCAGTTCTACTATAATTTTTTTATATACTTTTTGAATTCTTATTAACATGTTTATGTTCAAATTTATAAAATAAAATTAAGTGCACTGAAACCTAGACTCCGTATGACCCTAGCATCCCAAATGCACCTCCCACTTTTTTAAACAACGTGTCTTCCACCTATTGCCAGCAACAAACAACAATTCATGCAATATAATTACATAGCCTGTATGTTTATTAGCAAAAGAATTGATTGATATAGTTGTATTCTGGCTCATACCCTGGGAGAGAAAGAGAGAGAGAGAGAAGGAAAACCCGGTTTCTTTAGTTCAAAATCAAATCATTGACAAAAGTTAGACCAGGAATAAAGAACAGTCTCACTTACAAGGAGAATCAAAGAAAAGACAAATCTCTTACCAAGTTCTGTTTATAAGAAAGAAAGTGCTTTCACTGTAAATGTCATGCAACAACACAAATTAGTAACCCACCTATGGAGTAAGTCATTTATCACAGCATTAACAATAGCAGGACAAAATCTCTTTTTGATCAATTTCTTTCTCAGCTCAGCTACTGAATACGCCCTGCAGAGAATCAAAAGATGTGTAAACAGTATATCTTCTACAAGTTCCAGCACAAAAATACATGCATCAATATGCACCTACAGTTACTTGTCTGTGTCTTGGCTGCCAATATCTAAGATCTTGTACAGAATATGAATCTTACAAGATGTACCTTTGAATTTACAAATCTCAAGATGTCATTTTTGTGGACACCCTATCACAGAGAAGTTTACTTACTTTCTTCTCTTCATCTTTTTACTAACTTTTTCCTATTTACAAATAACGTTGAAAGAGCAAAGTCAATCAGAATATATTATTGAAGTAGGTGATATATGTCCCACATTAGATAAAATTAAATAGAAAGGCTAACATATAATGGTGTAAGTGAAACCCTACTAATAAGGTAGACCTTTTAGTAGTGGAGACCCAAGCCGTTATATTAGCCTGTTATTGAAATTTAACATGGTATCAGAGCTGTTTTTGATCCAGTCATTGGCCCGTTTATGTTGCCTCCCTCTGTGGTCTTCGGCCCGTTTGCAGTGATAATGCCTGCTGTGGCCCACGTGTGGAAGAAAGATATGTACACGTGAGGGGGAGTGCCGATTTAAAAGTGGGTGATATATGCCCCACATCGGATAAAATTAAATGGAAATGCTAACATATAATCGTGTAAGTAAAACCCTACTAATAAGGTTGATCTTTTAGTAGTGGAAGCTCAAGCCATTATATTAGCCCGTTATTAAAATTTAACATATATTGTTTTCTCTTTAAGGCAACACGGCTCAACAAAACATTCTTCTATACCACAGATGTTCTTGCTCCACTGACAACCTAACAAGTTTCAAAAAGTTACGATCATTTACAAAGTGTGTATCGGCTATGAAAGGATAATTGCCGCAACATGTCTAAGAAAAATATATATATTGACGAGTATGTTCATCATTTCTACAATCATAACTCATTGAAATTTATGTTTTGTTAGAGAGACTATTGATACATTTTTGCATCACTTAAATATACAAACCACATCGTTCCCTCAATTGTACATCTCTCTCAATCCCATAGAACGACGTTTTGGAATGCATATTCCATAACATGATATATAATAATGAGGCTTGTAATACTGTTTGTGAGAAAACATACATAATTGCAAATAATCTAAGGGATACACAAATCGCTTCACCACCCTTTCCACCCGTTGCAATGTGCCAAAAAGAAGGTGGATTCAGAAAGAAAGAAAACCAATTTTTCAATGAATCTTTTAACATCTCTCAGGGGTCCTATGTTTTGAGAGAAAAAGAAAGCACAACAAGGGTAAAACATGTAGATAAGAATATTAGTTTTGCTTCCCTTTCTCTCTAACCATACGCATAATTTAAACATGTGGACGAAGAGAATTGAGGGATCAACATCAACCATTCTCTCCCGTCTCTGGCTCTAATATATTCTCCTTTTCTCATGTGAGAGATATACCATGGTCAATAGATAGCTTGGTTACTTTCAAAAACATGTCTTGCTGAAGATTCGTGTTGGTTAAATAGAAGAAAAAAAATACTTGCAAATACATCTATTCTAGCACACCTATGTTTTGTATCCTTCTCATACAGCAAAGCAAGATGATATGCTCCCAATGTAACGAAGATTAAACCAATTATAAAGGTAGAGTCAAGCGACATCACATGAAAAGTTCACAGTACTAAAGAGAAAACAAACATGGCCTTTGTTATTAAATTTTATGTAGGGTCAATGTATGGCTATAGAGTTAGAAAAGATGGCCTTGAATATTACCATACATAGATTATAAAAAAATTGAAAAGCTAACCTAACAAATATTGAAATGGTTAATAGGTAATATTGTTTGCACACCGACAAATTTCACGTATTAATGGATGCATACTGGTACAACTATATTTCACATTTATCAATAATAACAAAAGCTCGGGAATTGCTGGATATTATATTCTAACCTCATTGAAAGCAATTCAACTGCCGAGTTTTGAGCTTCTTTCATGAAGTTAGCTTTTACTGCATCCTGTCCCTGACAATCATTCGTTTCGTTAACTGCGAGCTCCTCAGCAACCTCAACAGGCTCTTCCATGACTTCAGAGTCTACAAGCCCAAGATTTTAATCAATTCCCACAAACATGTATGCCACAAGCCCACAATGCTTTAAGCAGATAAACAATGTACATATATCTATTATCTACATAAGAAGGATTCATGACAAGCCCTTTTCTTACTGCCCAACTTAGCTTACTTTTTCTGGCAAACAGGTACAAGAGAATGCAATAATAACATTGCAGCTAGATATGCAACGAACCAATAACATTAATGCAAAATAAAAAGATTGTCAAAATCTCAAATTAAAAGTCATGATAGTTTTCATGAGCGAAAAATGGTAACCTGTGATAGTAAAGAACCATACTTGTTTCATCATCGTCATCATCAAGAAGCATATATGCTTTTTCATCGTCACCAACACCAAGCATTTGATTTTGAAATAGGGACTTCCCATTCAAAACAACACTCTTTGGTGCGCCTCTCCCATTCTTCCCAACCTCAATTCTCAATGCATTTCTATTTGAACATTCGTCAAAATCTGTGCTCCTTGAACCACTCCAAGGTGGATAACTGACAGGATCTTCGCTCATTAAAGGTCTTTTAGGAATGCACCTAACTGGAAAGGAAGAACCGAAGTCTCTGCCTTTTGAAGACCCAATTATAACGTTCTTCATCCTAAAACTGAAAACCACATTATAAAAATTGCAATAGCTTTACATAAAAGATAATATGTGATAACTAGTGGCCAATTGTTTCTGTTAGTCTTCAGAGAAAATGAAGGGAAATAACTTTAAGAACAGAATCTTCTATTTTTCAATGTAGAGACAACAAACTCCATAAAAACTGAGCTAATGCAAATTAATTGGAAGGACAGATTGCATTGCTCATAACTTGAGCGAAACCCACAGAGTACAAAGAATAAAAAAAAAAAAACATATTTCTTCCCTTTCTTTTCGATCAATTTTATCAGCAACCAAACAAATTATAAGACATTTGTAAGAAAATTCTCACCGGGGAGCTGAGAAGGTCTGGCTCTGAAGTCGAATCGTGAATTTTAAGCGAAAATTGGCCGTGAGTGTAGCCATTTTTGTAATTCAGCTCTAGTTTCACCTTCTGAGATGAGACATAAACCCCAATTTCAAAAGCTAAGGTTTTTGCCTTTTTGGAGTCCCGTGTACATGGAGCGTGAGTAACAGAGACCCTGAGGCGCGTGTGATGTTAACTTCGCAAAATCAGTTTGTCATTACATTTGGGTTAAATACTTGACTTAATTACGTTTCACCATCGTGTAAGTTTCAACAGTGACGTTTCACACTTTTACTACTCTTAAGTTTGATAAAGATTTTTTACTATCCCAAATTTTAAAACTATGACAAAATACACCACCTTCCTTTTTTTCGTCTTATTTTGGGTCAGTTAGGCCTATTTCTACATTTTTGTTGTAGAATTTACAGGATCGTGAATTGTAATAATACAAATGTAGAGGATAGTGAATTGGTTTAATAAAAAAGAAGATGGTAGTGTATTGTTATAATATAAAAAGAGAGGGTTGTGAATTATTACAATATAAAAGTATGGTGGAGTATTTTGTCATGGTTTTGAAATATGGGGTAGTAAAAAATCTTGATCAAAATTAAGTGTAGTGAAATGTCACAACTAAAACTTACATGGTAATGAAACATAATTAACCTTAAATACTTCTGGATCCCTTGGATTTTGTCGGAATTTTGCGTTTGGCCTTCGGAGTGTTTTTTTTTTCTTTTCCAAAAAAACCCATGAATTTGATGTTTTTTTTTATCTTTTTGTTCCTAGTAACCTTCTATCACCGGTTTCCACCAACACGTAGGATGAGTCCTCCACCGTGGAACTGTCATGTCAACGAAGGATGAAAGAGACAAAAACAACTAGTTTATGTGTGTTTTAAAAAAATGTTTTGGGCGTCTACCACAAAATTCGAACAAGTCCAAAGGGTCGAGAAGTATTTAAATTTTTTTATTTATTTAAGGTCATCTTCTTCAACTCTCTCATCTCTTTATACTCTTCACCACACAATCACCAACCTACCTCCACAATTTCTCACCTTTTTCTCATAATCGTCTTCAATATGTTTAATAAGAAAGCACATTGAAGTGAATATTGATGTCTTGGTTGATACTTTACGAACATAGTGAGATCTAGTTTTTTTATAATAAAAAAAAATTGAAAACTCCATAATTACGTGAGAATTTTTCAAATTTGAAACAATTTTTTACGGGCAACCCAATTCCACTAAAGAAATCACCCAAAACCAACCTCCATCTGACTAAAGCAAGCAGATAATGACCACTCTGTCGTCGTGAGCTTTGAATAGTCAACACTCGCGGCCTTTTCGTACGTGTCCCCAGACTGAATCACATACGAAAAATCCAAACCCAGAAACTTTTCATTGATGCAAAATTGCGCGCGAATGGGACGCGGACTCGGGTCCCCAAATCGACGCTGTCCTTGCTCAAGATCTGCGAATTGTAGGGCACGATCTGGCCCGCGTCATGGGGCCTCAAACGTTAGTGATGTAGGTCAGATTCGAGTCATCTCATATGTAGTACGAGGCGTCGCACCCTTTTTGTGAACTTGATTCGGATACAAAACAGACGGAGACGGAGACGAAGAGGCAGAGAAAAATCGAGATTCTAGGGCTCATCGGATTAGGTATTGCGAAATATAGGGGAAATGGGTTGGATTTTTTTGGGTTTGGGTTATGGGTTTTGGACCGCTGACTGACTGGGATTTTGTGGAGGTTTTCTAAAAAAAATGGGGGATGATTGATTATTGGATGATTAGTTTAAGATTAAGCTTGAACCAATGATGAGGTAGTTTGTGTTTGTTTGATTGTCCGATTCTCTGTGTTTGTTTGCTTCTTGATACAAAATGTGTGGTGAAGAAGATGAAAAGATGAGAGAGTTGAAGGAAATAACTGA
>JAYMTJ010000570.1:0-10344 GCA_036897525.1 Pelargonium x hortorum | reverse complement strand
ATTTTGAGAGCTTATGTTTTATATGTTCTAAAATGTTTTCAAAGTCATGAACTAATATTTTCATATATTTTGATATTTGAAAAACTTATATTTTATTGTGAAGTTTTTTTCAAGAGCTAGTTCTCGGATTGGAGTATGTTACCCCGGACTCATAGATGACGTGTTTGTGTCTACAAACACAAGAAGAATGCTTGGATGATGAAACCAATGTTTGAACATCAAAGAGCAGTAGGCACATTCAACGTAGCAGCATGACGAATCAAAGACCAGTAGGTACATTCAACGCAGCAGCATGACGACAAGTCTTTCTTGTCAAAGGTATTCACTAAATTACTAATTAAGATGATCTAGGAGAGATCCCGGATAAGGTAATTCTATGAAAAAAATTATTATGGTTCCCCTTTTTACTTTCATAGAATAAGAAATGTTCAAAACTTGCGAGTTCCCAAGCGATCAATTTTCAAAACAATGTTACAATGTAATCTTTGAATGTGCTTGTGTATACATCCATCAGTGGCAACAAACTTCAGCTCAATGTTTTGAAAAAAATAGCAAGTAATAAGTCGGTGGCTTGTCAAAGACTCATCACAACTTTTTATGAAAACAGGTCAAACAATATACAATGGTCCATCATGAGAAGTTGTAGTTTCTTGAAATTGCCTGTGGCATGAGAATCAGAAATTAGTAGATGAGTTACAAAGTATTTTAGTTCATTCATCACGAAGAACTATTTCATAGGGATGTTATTCACGCTTGCCACTGGCATGCCCGACTTGTACTACGTATCGGTTAGATTCTCAATACTAAGGTATGTAGACAACCTTTTGGCTCATCCATGTCACTACATTAACTCAGCTTTTAAAGAAGATAGTTATGGTCAACTTCTTACAAAATGGTTCAAGCCAGAGTTGAACATCCATAGTGAAGCATTGTTTGGGATGCATCTCCAATAGATCGAAATATGAAAAAACCTCCAACAAGATCATTTTTCAAGTACCTCCAATAAGGAAATAATTCTTATTAGGATTCTATTAGAATCAGAGCGCATACCGAATAAAGACATTATTTCCAAACATGTCGAAAACTCCATAACAAAATATAGAACATACTCCACAAGACGAGACTATAAAATGCAGTGCAAGCTTGTACAATAGCATAGAAATCCCCAACTTATAATTTGGGAAGCCTTGATTGAATCGGGCCAAATTCCTTCAAAATTAGAAGGCAACATCAAGACGGACAAACTCATTCAACTCAAATTTCAATCGCATCGAATCATATAAAGTCATTTCAACTCGATTCATGTTTTAAGGCATCATCGAATCGGATAAAGTCATTTTAAGTCGGTTCAAGTTCCAAGGCGTGGTCAATTCAGACAAAGTCATTTAAGGGAACCGACTTAAAACGACTTTATCCGATTTGACGATGCCTTAAAACTTGAATTGAGTTGAACCGACTTAAAATGACTTGGACAAAATTATCTTCCGTGTAATTCACCAATCATCTTCCGTGTGTGCGTGGGCGCTTTACTTTCAAATAGAAATATTTACTATAGTGGGACAGACTGGCTTTAGATACATATATCATGTATAGTTTCATGAACAAACTGCAAATTAGATTATAGCAGCAATTTTAAAGCTACTTGTCCATGAATTTACTGCTGACATGCTAAATATTTCTATAATGCAAGAAGGTATTTGCAAGTGAATTTTCTTTTCTTGATAAATACTCTCAGAAAGACGAGGCAATTCCATCCTCCACATCAAAACAAAGAAACACATTGCGAAAGCCACGTGAAATTACAAGTCATCATGAATGAGTTCTAACCTGAGTGATTGATTCTATATTAGTAGCTTACAATCTGTCTTTTACACCATCAACATTAGAAAAACAAATACCAACCTTTCATGCTTTTTATGCGATCCCATATCTCTTGGGTAGGCTCGGAAAATTACATAATATCTCTACTGCACTTTGTGGAGGTATGATTTGCTGTTGTATCATGATTATCGCAACTCTGTACAAGTAGAAAGTTTGAAAGTCAACGTAAAGTAAATTAAGTTTGAAAAGGCCAAAAAGGGAAGGAAAATTTTCAAAAATAGTTTTCATACTATCCAGTTTGTTCGGTTTTAGTCCTATATAGTTTGTAAATCTTTCATTTGCTCCTATTTAGTTCAAAATATGGGGATATTGTTCCAATCAAGTCCCTTCCTTTTAATTGACTATAAGAATCTGTTAGCTTGTGCTGACGGGTATTTTTTTAAAGAACTTACTAAGCGATAACGCGGACAAGAAGGCTGATATTGTCACGTGATTTTCACGCAACCAAAAGAACAAAAATTCTACATCTGCACAAGCTAACGGAATTCATTAGGTCATTTAACGGAAAGGAATAAATGGGAACAATATCATCATACTTTGTACTGAATAGAAACAGATGCAAGATAACAGAATATATAAGAACAAGACATTGTTCAGGGACTAAAATGGTACAATTTGGATGCTACAATGACTATTTTAGAACATAATCCAGAAAGAAAAGTAAAAAAGATTTGAGGAGATACTGCCTAACCTAGAAGAATGGTTTTCACAAGCATGTTCTTCTCCCCATCAGGTTACAACAAGACAGTATAGAAACATTCAAAGCCGTGCTATCCTTCATCAGCACAAGAAGATCCTCCAAACCAGAGGCAACTTAATTCCAAGCCATGGTATTGATATTAACTTGGTGAAGTGGCAGGAACGTCTGTCAGTTCATGATTCTTTTGAAGAAGAGCTTCCCTATCTGGATTGAAAAGCAGGAGCTCCTGCAAGTCCTTGGGAAGTACATTAAATACTGATTGAAGATCTCCCTTTAGTTTCTCGCAAATTGCTGCGGAATCTGCACTAGCTCTTCCAGTCTGCTGCAGCTGAATACAGCACCAAAATGGAAAAATAAATATGGTGGTTCACTTCATGAAAACATATTCGTGATTTCTATCAAACACAAAGGAAATATATCCCATCCCAGAGGACATGAAGGCTAAGGCTCATTACCCCCATTTGTTTCCCTTTTTTTAACTTCTATCATGTCCACTTACACGCTTCAAATTACAGCATAAAGTACTCTACTCAGCAATACCAATAGAAATGGGAAAGCCAAATTGCATCTGATGAGCAGAGAAGGGAGACGTAATCACAAAATCGCCCTATTCTAGACTAAATATAACTATATTTTATAAGGATTACAAAAATTGTGATACTTATTTTCTTTTATTAATGCAAAGTACTTTTAAATAAATAAATAAAAAATTTAAGTACTCAAATTTATTACGACCGTACCCCAAAAGTACCTAAAAAAAACATTATTCACTAATTTTGAGTAAGTACTAGGTTTTGGTAGTCATCCTCTTTGAAATACCAGTACTATATAGGTGGCTGAGAATGGTAAATAGTGACCAACCAGGCTGTGTTAATCAAAAGCTGGGTCATAATACCCCTCACTACGCCGGGTAGCACAAGATCCCATGACTTGCTTCAACTCTCCCACATCGTGCACATTCAATTCTAGTTCTTGCAGTGTTATGAATGGAGCACCATGGCGCAAGGCATGGTGTACCGTGTACGGTCCACTCCATGGACGATTTGTGGCACAACAATTTCAAAAATCCCCGCCTTTTTGCGCCTTATTCAATTTTTTTTTCAGGTTTTTCTTTTTTGAGTAAAAATCACATGCCTTTTAGATATTAGGGTTCTAAACAATGAAAACGACGATCAATATTACAAAAGGAAACAAGAAGGCAGTAAATACTTGAAGTCATTCCGTATTCCAGCCTCCAAGCAGCACTTTCTGCCTTCCAAATTTTCAATTTCAAATTTTTCTTCATCCACAATTACAAGACCACAAGAACAGCAGCCATTGAAAAGCATTCCAACAAGAAAACACAGCCACCAACAAAGAGAATGAATACTATGATATTTAAATTTAATAAACTTTTTTTTTTGGCTTTAGGAGATGTTTGTGTTGCTGTGCGCCTTGCACATCAAATAACATTGAGTTCTGGAGTGCTAAGAACGACACATGGGCATGCGTCTTCCATGCACATGCATGCTGCATCAATTCCAGACTTTAAAAACAGGGTTTCATATGTACTTTAAGGGAATCCAATAAATACCTAATGCTAGGACTGTAACAGAGAGTTCTGATTTGCGCTATATTTTTAGTACGTTGTTAGGGTTCTTAGAATAGTGTAGAGAACACTTTGGTGGAGATAAAGAATTGACAACGTGGATTCAAATCTTACCAATCAATACTCTGCATTCCATTTCTTTCTTCATTAAATTTAATCCATTATTATTGAGTTATTCTATATTGCTTTCTCTTCATCCATATGGATGGCTAAATCCTCAATCTAGGGATTAAGGACTAGTTTGTGCAAAGCTCCAATGAGTAGATATGGTTGGTTGAATCAATAGGTCAGATTTATTAATCAATCAATGCTTAAGCTTGTTTAGAAGCCGTGAAACTAGACTCAAATTAAGGTTTCTGATGAGAAGTATAGGAAAGTGAATCTTGGACCAAGACTTAGTTGATTAACATGTATGTATGTGTATCAATATATATGCATGAGATAATTGGACTGATTATTGTACTCGATCTGAACTTGTACTTGATTTGTGTTCATGGGAGTGAGTGAGTGGCATGGGTAGAATAACACGTACATACATACAGTCTAGATATAGAGCCTACCCTCAATCCTAAGAGTGCAAAGTATACGAAATTGAATCTAATTAGAATAGCTAGCGAGAGAAGAAACGGGATGTAAATCATATTACCACGAGATCCAATCAACTGTCTATAGTCATTAGATCATAGTTAGTACAAATGAAATCAGTAAAACCAAAGTTTTAATCCTCAATTTATTTATTTGGTTTAATTTCATCTTTCACTTTTGTTAGCCTAGACATTAGAAAACTAACCAAGTCAGTAGATTGATAACTCTTCCCTGTGAGGTGATCCTTATGCTACACTATTTGTGTGACCTCCTTGGATTTGGTCAACATCATTTCACCCCTTATGTAGTGACATCTCTTCCTTTCACCAAAAGAAAGGAATTACCAAGTTAAGAAAGGAAAAGGGCTCTATGACTCAAGGACCTCATAAAATTTATGAGAATACAATTACTGGTATCTTATATGGAAATATACTACATGACCACACATAAAGTCTAATAGGAAAGATTCAAACAGCTAAAATCATTATATCAAGTCCACAAGACTTTCCAAGAACATATTTTAACTTGCAAGCATCTACAAGCAGAGCCTTTTTGGACACATGGGTAGCATAGAGAGCATAAAGGTAACCATATTAAAGATATTCAACTTATAAGTTTGGCATGCCTCCTTGCAAGGATCCTTAACACATGATTGCACAACAAACAACTGTAGTTGACAATCATGCCACTAGGAAGTTAACCGTTATTATAAAAAATTGGTCTACATTTCAGATTGTAATTGCAAGGGTTGTACACTATCATTCCTACCAAATTTTTACAACTATATCAGCCAACTTTAAGAACTATACTAATGAACATCCTTGCTAAAAGAACTTATCTATTAAGTTAAGCAAGTGAAGAAAATTATTAACAACCCACTTTGTCTCAGCTTTAATGCAGTCACTACTCACTATCTTCAAAGTCCTTACCTATTGTTCATGGGGCTTGGCAACCTCTCTTAACACTAATAGTTAATGCCTAAAAGGCTAAACCGAAAAAAGACTAAAGATTGACCAATAATCCAAGCAACTTATGACACCTCATCTTGTATCAGCTTTAATGAAGTGACTTACAGCTTCTTTATTGTCTTGTCGGCCATCAGAGGACACTAAAAACTACCCACAAACTAGCTGCTTCTGTTGACAGCTCATACTACAATTTATCTCTTTATTTAATTAATGTAGCTTGATTGGTCCTCTACAGTTATTCTCTTTTTTTTTTTCACACAAATTTTTACTTCTTCCAGGATTACAATATATGCAAAACTTAGATAAATCATAAATTATTTGTTTATTACATCAATTGATCAATGGTGAACCCCGACTTTCTGAACAGAGAGTTCAACCAACTCATGGAGAAAAATAAATTTTATACATTCAGTTCCCTCAAAGAAGTCCTGCAAATCTCGTACATCTTTAGGTCTTAGTAATTAAGCAATTAACGTAAGATCGAGTCATGAGTCAATGCTATTTGATTATACGGTATATTTTAAAACATATGTATATGGTATACTTAAATAATGAAGCCAACTATATAACTTATATAAAATTCTTCCTGTGAAAAAATGCATCAAGCACATTCACACGCACATGTAACTGACAGAACCAGATCCATGGGATACCCAAAATTATTTAATACCGCTAACCTCAAAGCTTGTTTTGGATTATATTTTTACATAATCTTCTGTCTTGATAATCTCAGCAAAATTATTCCACGTCTCCAAATGAAACTTCATGTTCACTATAACGAAAAACAATTAAAAATAACATGAAATAGAGAATAATCTGTTCCCCCTCTACTTTTCCCTTTACTTTTTTCCAAATATTCTGTAAAACTCAATTACAGAGAAATAGTAAAATTATTTAGAGATAGTGAATAGAGTTGCAAATGAAACGTAACTCTTTGAAGATTTTAAATAGATCCATGGCTACTCTAATACCCTAGGGCAGCTAAATAAAACTTGAGGAAATATGAAGAGTGTTATACAGTACATAATACTAACTAGTACTAACTGTAAGTGCAGTCCATTTCCTTCACCACACCATTTATTTTATGGTGATTCCAACTAAATTCCAAATTCTCTGAAGATCCATAATGTGTTTTTGGTACAAGGCCATGGTAAAATATCCAAATTAAACAAATCATGCGAGATTTAACTGACTATGAGCCCATTTAATGCACAAATATCTATAATATAAATAATTTCCTAATCCTGAAAATTATCTAAAGATATATAACAAAACGAGTAGCATTAACTCAAAATGTCATATAGAAGAACTAATCAGCAAGTCATAAACTAATTCTGAAAATCATCCCCGAGCAATCCCTTTCATGAAATTTATTATATTTGCTTATCTCCAAACTCAAAGTTCTATCAGCTCTTTTGAATAAGATAATAAGTTCTTGACACAAACATAGGAGTATAAAGTTAGATATACAAGGTTATCATCAACTTAGAACACATTATGACATGGATTCAAATAGTTATATCTCGTAATGCTCATTAAACCAGCTAGTTCAAGTGTTCCCTAATCCTTCTTGGATCAATACAAGTTGAATTACACCTTTTTATTTTGCTAAAAATATAGACTGTTAATCAACTCAGAATTTGGAGATACAGTTGAAATTCCTCATTGAACCTAATAGTTCCCTTGTTCCTCAATCCCTATTGTGTAGGTATAAAGTTGAATTACACTTTTTTATTACTTTTATATTAAGCATATTGATTGCTACATCATGCTTTTCGCTGTACATCTTAAGAGTTTTCAGTTTTAATAGTTCCAAAAACCTATCACATTATTATGTTCAGCTATAAGTGCCGGGCAACTTTTCATCAAATATCTTTAAATTTGAATTATTCTCTTAAATACACCTGTTGTTCCTTAAATTTAATCTAAAACCCACAATATACTGAATTGGCCACATACATCATGACATTTTCAGAAAGACTTGAATCTAACACAGACAGAAACTAGTTATAAAGATAGCAAATACCTGTATCTCTCCAAGAAGATGTCTTTCAATAGAATTAAAGGAATCAACTATCTCCAACTCAGACATTTTTGAAATCAGATACTGTATGTCAGTGTTCATTCTTGCCTGCCTCCATAGTCTCTGTTGTTCTTGTTCAGCAACAGCTCGCCTTCTTTGGAACCATGGCATAAAGTTGTGCCCATTCAAAAACCGCCTGAATAATGCATATTTTTATGAGAAGCAAATAACTAATAGATTGAATCAAACATAGGTAATGATGGGAAAGAAAACTAAAATAGAATGCTACATCTAAAAGAAAATGGTAGCAGACTATATTTTTGGCAGTAGCAGTGACAATCACCTGTATAATTCCAGCCAGTTAGATCTCATCCTCTTTGTTAAAAATTTCCCCGGACCTCTTGCTGATAAACTTGCAAGAAACTCATCAGCATCAAATGGAAGGAGAGGAGGAGGATCAACAAATGGAGAAGAGCCTTCAGAAGGAGTAATAGATCTAAAGTATGGGCCAAAAGGGGCTAAAAAGTTGGTAGTGAGTTCCAAAAAATGTCGGCGCAGTATCTCATTGTTAACAACTGACATGGACTCCTCAACTCTTGGTGACATTCCAGCATCAATAAGCCTGTTCAAGATAGAAGTGTCTGGCTTAGTTATTGCAGCATAAGTACTCCACACAGCTTCTTTATGTTCTGTCATGAGACAAAGAGGACCTTCTCTTCTCAACTTAACAGCACTCATCAAGTTTGTAGATAGTTTTTTCAGAGATAGCTGTTGTAACCCGTATCCTTCTGTTTTACCAGAAATTCTGCCAATAGAGGACTTTGCTGCTGGGGCAAGTCTGTTTGAATTAGGAGCGGGGCTTCCAACTGATACCATGTGAGGAATGTTCCGAAGAGCTTTGAGGAAAAAGAGGTTTGTCACACCCAAAACCATGGGAGGAAAAGTGTCTCCTTCTCGAAGTGCATTTAATTGGGCAAATTCGGGGTCATGTATTGTGAAATAAGGCCTAAAATCGACACTACAAAGTAATGGCGCAATCAAACTAACAAGACTAGCCACAGCTTCACAACATTGGGGAGGTGTTGGTGCTATAATAAGAATGGGCTCACCAATCAGTAATAGTTCCCATAATACCCACAGCTGCAGCAGAAGCCCCCGGAATGTGCTGAAAATATCTGAGTCATGAAAAAGACCCTGTGGAACTGACTGATTAGTAGGAAGGAGAGGTGCCATAGAGGAGGCAGACACGTCAAAAATCATTTTACTGTCCAAAGGCAAGCAATGAGGAGGTGGCAAGTTCACTTTAAGAGAAGCACTTCCAATGGGAAGTTCCATTAGCTTACCGGGTACAGGAGCAGGCCATGTTGAAACATATGCGGCAATATGCTCAAGGGCTTTTTTGCCAATGTCAAAATATAACGGGCCCATGATTTGTAACAATGGTCTAAACACACTAGAGAATGGGCTATGGGATAATATGACTACAGATTTTTGCTCCCCACCTCGTTTTAGCCTCTCATCATGTCTCTGCCTATTGAACACATATCCGTACAAGTACTTGTTACCCTCGCAATCATGGCCACTGTTCAGTACTTGGGGAACTTTCTCACTTGAAAGAACTTCTGTATCTTTGGACTGTTTCCGCCTCCGAAACCGGAAATAGAAGATGCAGTCATGAATGCTGGATCTGTTTTGGTGCTGGGAAACAGAATCTGGAAATGAAGTAAAAGCAACCTCTAGTTCCTCATCTTTGGTGAGAGAACCAGAAGGATAACACTCTTCAATGAGCTGGCCTTGTTCAAGATCAAATCTAATGATGCAAAAAGCAACAGCCCAGTGGTGCAAAGATTCGGGATCAGGCTTCAAACTTATAACTTCTTGCTTAGCAGAAAACGAAGGTGAACGACTCATTTCCACAATAACTCAACCGTCCCCAATTCATTCATTCATTCATCAAAAATGCCATCTTTAGGACTTCCAAGGAACAACCAAGAAGCCCAATTCTTGATATATGTATTTCAAAGAAGTTGTCAACTATTGATGGAAAGACAATCAAACCCTAAAAACAGAGAAATGCATAAACTATTTAGCTAGCGGAATACAAATTCAACAAGAAGCTTGTTTCCGTAGCTTCAAGCACCTTACTATAGCTTAGTTACTTCTTGCAGATCAAGTTCAACTGATTTGGGGAAGCAAAAAAACGAACTTCAGATAGATCATGTTTGATGAGATGCAAAATCATTTGGGTTATTATTTTAGAATCTCAATTTCAATACGCGAAGAAAATTGAACTCGGAGAAGGCTTACCCCAACAGGTCGGAGCTGCAAGAGACGAATTTAGGTGTGGTGATTGCAGGCAGAGCAGAGAAGAGAAAATCGCAGGGAAGAGAGATGGGTGCGTCTTTGGGTTAGGGTTGAGGAGGAACCAAAATTAAGGGGAAATTTAGAAAGATGGACGAGAGATTATCATTTCGGGCGGTTTCAAAATTAACTTTGCATTTTAGTGCAAAATATGTGTTTCGAACTCAGGCCCTGGATCTTAATTATTATTATTATTTTTATTTTTATTTTTATTTTTATTTTTTTGCATATACCCTAT
>JAYMTJ010000569.1:0-10348 GCA_036897525.1 Pelargonium x hortorum | reverse complement strand
AGAACAAAATCTGATATGATTGTTTTGAATTGGACAATTCGAACACACTAGATTGTTTGTCGACTTATCCACGTGTCAAATGATTTTTTTATGTATTGTTATAAGTTCAAGTTTTAATATGCAGTTTAGATTATAAAGTCTTGAACCTATGACCCTGCACAATGTAATACATTAAAAACGAATACTCTATGCGTGTTTTGAGATACCGCCTAAGACGTGAAAAAGAGATAACGATTAGAAACCACAATAACTCTGAAAAGCTTTCTAGATAGAGTAATAAATGCTCGAATGAAGACCCCCCCTTTGTACCAAGAAGGATGTATTTATACTAACCTCAATTCTTCGCCACGTGTCGGTGCATGATTGACTGTTGATAAAAGTGTGGTCTGTTTTGAGCTCAAACGTGGTATGGGCTCTGACTTCTCAGACGCGCCATTCGCTGGCGTCGTGTGAGTCTAATAGGTTTCTTACGCCCATGTGCGCTGATGAGAGTATCAAAGTCCCTACAAGGCTCCATTCCTCGAGTAGTGCCTAGAGCCTTCAAGAAATTTGGTTGATCCTAATTGACATTTAGTGAGTTATGAAATCTTTGAAACGATCCACATACACAGCTGAGCTTGTCCATATATTTCCTAAGTGATGGTTATCCCTGAGCCCTTAGACGAGTATCATACACGAAGGAATGAACAAGAACCCCTTATGATCCGAAACTCCGCATCTCGTCATGACGAAGGATCTTGTCGTGAAAAGATTAACTGTATGCATGTACAAGCTCCAATTTAGTTTTCATGGCTCGGACTTTTGTTGTTTGCGATCTAGACCATTACAATGAGACCCTTCGTCACAACGAGATTGGCCGTTATGACCTTCAAATCTTTAATGCGTTGTTTTGGCCCCGTTGATTACCTATTTTCAGTTCTGATTACCCCCTTTGGCTATAGAAAAGGCCTTGTATTTTTCTTGGTCTTAGTTGCTCTCAATGGTTCGAGGTGTGACTGATAATTTTGGGCACGACCAATGGATTTAGTCGGATGTCTTTGACAATCGTGCATGCAGTAGGCGCACGCTTTGAATCCGCACTTCGGGAGCAAGCCTGCCATCTTTGTTGTCGCAAAATGAAGGTGATGCGGCTTTCGATTGGCACATGTCACGCCATCATTCGTCAGGTGAAATTTATGATTTTTCGGTAGCAGCAAACCCTAGACCTAAACCATCCTTTGGTCAAAGGAGAAATCATTATCCAGGTCAAGTTCTTACAAATGCACAAAAACAAACACCCCTTCAACTACAGTCTAGATAACCCAACCACAAAATACGAACACCCATAGCAGCAAATCAAAGCATATAGAAATCAACGGTCAAAAGCAACATCGAGTCTGATACATCGCGGAGTACCAGATCAAACTGTACCTGCTAACGACACTCTCGATTTCCATCACTTCCATGAACAAGCACATACTTCACACTTAACAGACCACACAATCTCTCATTGTACGCGTATGTGTATGTATACGTATACGCATATCGATCAGCACTGTCTCCAGATCGAAAATGGCGAATTACTTGGCTCAGTTCCAGACACTCAAGAACTCGTGTGATCGTCTCGTCATTGTTGGTAAGCATCGCCTTCTCACTTCTCATTCCGTTTCATTTCCATGAATTCGTGCTTAATTTCTCAATTACAGTTTGATTTTACAATTTCCGGTTTAGATCGAGATTCATCAGGTTTTAACTGTAGTGTTCAATCGTTTAGTGTCGTGGATCATGTAAATGCCATTGCATTGCCTTCTCAATTAAAGGTGTGTTTTGGTTGTGGTTTTAGAGCTAATACAAAGCTATATGCATCTTTGATTTGATATTTTTGTTCAAAATTTTCTTGTAGAATGCTCAATTGGAAATTATTATTGCTTTCCAATGGAATGTGAGGAAATCTATGCGGGAAAGTGGAGGCATTGGAGAATTTGAGGTGATGAGAGGAACTGATGGAGGATAATTATTTATCTAAATTATTGTAATACACTGTGTTTAGTGACGGAGCCAGACTTCGAAGGAAGCGTGGACATAAAATTTAGACAACATTGATAAAAATTGAAGGTCACCGACCAATATTAGTTTAAGAAAATTGAGGATGGTCGATCAATATTAGTTTAACAAAACTATTTGACAAAGTTAGTTTTTCACTATAATTCACAATATATGTAATGAGGGATTAAGCCTACCCCTAGCTCCGCCTATGGCTGTGTTTCTGAACTCAAAATACTCAAACAGGGTGTGATATTCTGTTTATGGTTAGTCTTAAAGGATAAACTAAACATTGTTTCTCAATGATTTGTGGATGATTGAAAGCGCACATAGCTTTGATTCATAGAGTCTGAATAGGTCTGGTGATTATGCTCTGATCTTCTTGCTGATGTAAAACTGAAGTAATTATTATTTCCACTTTTGCTCTTATACCTTAATGGTACGATTTGTTTGTCTAAGGGACTTCTTATTATTTATTGATTTTAGTACTTTATACACTCAAGACTACTTCTATCACTGCCATAATGCCATTCTCTTTCTCTCTCAGTTGATTGTCCAATAATCGTATCTTTCATTTGACATATTGACAAATTTTCTGATATGATAACCAGTCGAAGATGTAAGTGATTTGTGGCCCTCTGTTAAGAATTGGTTTGAAGAGCGGTTGCCTTTTAAAAGAGCTTCTTTAAATAACAAGACTCGTAATCCTGTCTTTGTGGAGAAATTTGTTGCTGAGTATATATTAACAACCGATTCAAGATTGCGCAGTCGATTCCCGCAGGAGCAATCGCTGTTTTCGTTCAGAGACCCATATGCAACTGTGGTGCTTGTTACTTGTGAGGTACACATGCAATCATGTTTCACTTATATATGTATTCTAATTGTTGTTACAGTACTGCTTCAAAAGCTTGTTCAATGCTCTGTAGTATATTTGTTGTGTTTGGTATCTTTTTTTTTTCTTCAACTGGACACCGTCATCCATAGATTATAGAGTATATATATACTTAATTCTATAATATTCCGAGAAGGCATAGAACTTGAGGAAAAGATTATGCATGTGCAATCTTGTAATGAACTACTCATATAATTGCATTTATCACATCATTCTAAATTTTCAGTTTCTTTTCCAGGACCTTGATGAGTACAAAAACATTCTTAAACCCCGCCTAAAACTAATTGTCCAAAATGATGAGCGGGAGTGGTTTATTGTATTTGTGTCTAGAGCTCAGCCAAGCAATGATCAGGCGACCAAGATGGCAAAAAAAGTATATGCCAAAGTTGAAGTTGAGTTCAGCTCCAAGAAGAGAGAAAGGCAAGCTTGCACAGTCATGTTTTCACTTTAACTTCAACATACAAACAAATTATGAAGTTGGTTTGAAATCATAAATTTATTTTACATATCTTCAATCATCTAGAATGTACATACTTTACTCGGTTCTTTCAGCTTTTATTTCTGAAATAATTTTCATGGAAGAGTTATTTGTTGGATGTAACCCATCATATGACTTGCGCATTTATTTTATTTGTATTGTTCACTAGAAGTTTGTTGTGTATATGTATGCTAAGGGTATAGCTGCAATTACCTTTTTAAATACCTATATTTTGGAATGGTTTTTCTTATTTCTTCTTCTTCACAATTAAACTTCAAGATTATGCATAAACGCCATTTCCCTCTTTCCTTTTGTTCTGACAATATGCTTCGCTCAGGTGCTGCAAATTAGATCAATATGGCCCTGAACCAAATTTTTGGGAGGATTTGGAGTCCAAGATTATGGAGTCCATCAGAAATACATTGGACAAACGAGTGCAATTTTACGAGGATGAGATCCGGAAGCTCAGTGAGCAGCGCTTCATGCCTGTCTGGAACTTTTGCAACTTCTTTATTTTAAAGGTTGCTTTAGTGTTCACATTTTTTCTCTAAGTTTTTCAACCAAGAACGTGATGATAGGAGATTTGGCTGTAAGG
The DNA here is from genome assembly GCA_036897525.1 of Pelargonium x hortorum. Lineage (NCBI taxonomy): Eukaryota > Viridiplantae > Streptophyta > Magnoliopsida > Geraniales > Geraniaceae > Pelargonium > Pelargonium x hortorum. The sequence goes on along the minus strand of JAYMTJ010000569.1, from coordinate 6,361 downwards.
ATACAATGACTCGTTCCTGATGAAAACTTTTTTACTTTCAGTCTTCACCTTTTCATTTCACATCTAAACATTAACTGAACTGAAGCATTTTTATGGACATTTTTTTTGACAGTCACTTATCGGTCTTCAAGTGCATGTAAGAATGTAACTTCCTTCTTGACACAGATGTTAGAACCAAGTTTTAGAATCCCTTTGTTTCCTTACAACCATATATCCCCAGTTATGTCACATTATTCCTCAACATATTTGATAGTTTTGTACTCTTTTATTGTCTTTGTAATTGCCCAGGAAAGCTTAGCCTTTATGTTTGACATGGCTCATCTTCATGAAGATGCATTGCGTGAATATGATGAGTTAGAACTTTGCTATATTGAAACAGGTGCGTTCGTACCTTGTTTATCACTTCCAGTTTTATGCTCTGATCTCTACTTGTGTTTTCAAATGATTGTGGTGTCGTATATGCCCGCATAGTTTATTTTAGATGTATTTTACTTTCTTTTAGTATCACAATCCTTGTTTTTATTTTATTTTACTGGAAAATGTTTCAAAATACTTCCGTATTATGAATTAGTGATATTTATGGACTAATTGCTGGATAACCTGATGTATTTTTGTTTGATCGAACAATGTGGTAATTGAGTAGAATATTCTGTTATTTTCATCAGATGCGTAAGACATGCTACCATTATTTTCCGTGTGTTTTTATGGTACTTGGGGTTACTAGTCTATTCATATGACTCACTCATTGATTAATTAATGCTTTCATTTCATAAGAGTTACTAAAGAAGTAATATATCATTAATCTTTTCTTGTGCAACTTAGTCAACATGACAGCAAAACAGAGGGATTATGGAGGAAGTGACCATGGTGATGGTCAGGCAGCCCTCCTAAATCCTGGAAACAAACCACTGACACAGATTGTCCAAGATGACTCCTTTAGGGAATTTGAGTTTAGACAGTATCTTTTCGCTTGTCAGTCAAAGGTATGCCAAAATGAGAATCATTGACATATATATGAAAATTATCTTGACATGAAGATCCGTATTGCATTAGAACTGTGCACATCTTAATATGCATGGATTACTCAAATTTGCTCCTTCTTGGGTGTTAGAACCATTCAATGTAACTGGACTAGTGATTCATTTGATCTATTTTGATAAACTGTGTACACCTTTTGTTCTAATTGTCTTTCTTCGAGATGGAACTGCCTTGTTACTTTTTTGTGGATCTGGAAATTGCAACTCCTTACAACATTTTTGTTTGTGGCATCGTTTGTAATTGGAACGAGGACAAGTGTTCTATATAAGTGACTCCTTCTGACACCCAACCTGGTGCTTGTACAATGAGATAAATCAATATGCATTTCTTGCCGTTCTAATTGTCAAAAGTACCATCTTCAAGAGTGAATAAATATTAGTGACAAAGAAATGAAATGACAAATATGTACACTGTTGAGTTCATATTTGGATTTGGCCGGAAGAATGAGGCCTAGTGCTACTGGAATTGAGGAAACGCGTATCAATTATGAACTACTTGCTTGGTATCTGTCAATTTTTCCATTTTGGCTTCAAAGAGTTATCATGATCATAATTATTTTACTTAATTTGAACAGTGATATTGATAACACAGCTTTGCAGTATTTTTCATCTCTTTTCTTGTCAAGTGACTATTGATATCACCTTACTATGATTAAACTGAATGATGTCGTATGAAGAATGGTGTAAGTATAGCATCTATAAAGTTGGTTAATTTTGGACTCTCTATGGAGGCGGTCTATTTTGTTTTAAAAATGAATATTTATTCTTTTGCCGATCACTTTCGTGGTGTCATGCAAGAACACCTTATTTTACTAGAGTTTTTCACATTATAACCTAGCCTTATATGAGAATCCATTTTATTTTGCTATATTTTATTTATTAAACTGTAAGTGACTTACTCTCCCTCAGTTGTTAGATATGCTTATTTTCTGTATATATGTTTGAATGGAAGCTGCTATTCAAGCTGAATCGTCCCTTTGAGGTTGCATCAAGGGGTTACTCATTCATAATCATGTTCTCAAAGGCCCTGGCTCTGCAGGAGGTACTAGATTTTCATTTTGTCTTTGTTTTTTGTTGCTCAATAAAATTATTTTTATCCTCAGTTTGAGCCAATTTTGAACAGTATCAGTGCTAATCTTGTTTTTCCTCTTCTCGGAATATTTCCAGAATTTGCTACCTTTTTGTACACGTGAAGTCTGGGTAGTTACAGCTTGCTTGGCTTTAATCAATGAAACTTCTTCTCGTTATACTGACGGGCTTGCGGCATATGATATAGAAAAAGACTTCTATCGCCTCCAGGGTGATCTTTATTCATTATGCAGGATAAAGGTAGACTTTCAAATAAAATTGTTATAAGGGTTCTGCAGAGATCTAATTTAATAACTTACAACTACTTCCGTTTCAAAATAAGTGTTGTTTTAGAGATTTTCACATATATTAAGGAAATATGTTAAATGACTTTCTTTCCCTTAGATAAAGACATAAAACTCATCATTACTACCTCACTACTTTTAGAGTTATACCTAAAAACTTTTCATCTTCATATGAGACAAAAAAAAAATGAATAAAGGGTATTATGGGAAGCTCATGTGTATATGTTTGTTAAAAGTAGAAAGTGACACTTATTTTGAAACAAAAGTTGAACTCTAAAACGACACTTATTTTGAAACGGTGGTAGTATTTGTGAAGCTCACAGTTAAAAGTTGGTTGATAAGTAATTACTGTTTCTGAAATCTAGTGATGAAGTGCAATGGAGTAAAAAAATTATGGTTATATCAGAGACTTATTATTGTCATGCTGATATGTGGGACTAATACTATGAAACTTGTTGACATTTTTTTTATTTGAAAGTTGTAACAAATAATGGAAGCTGTTCACTGAGATGCATTTATGATTGTGGCAGTTCATGAGGCTCGCATATTTGATTGGATATGGAACAGATATAGTAAGAAGTCCTGTCAACAGGTATGAACTTGAAGTCTTTGCATTATTTGATTTCATGTTATACTTCTCTAAAAGGATTCTTGGTTATGTCAGTAGAAGTACTCATCATTCAAAGTTCCAAATTGGTAGTTTTCACATTCTTTCTGATTGTTTTTCGTGTCCATGTGCAAATTTTATCTTTGCTTATGTGGGGCAGTGCTTCACTTAGCATGCTTCCCTGGCCCAAACCAGCAGTCTGGCCTTTGGTTCCACCTGATGCCTCATCTGAGGTGCTTGAGAAAGAAAAGGCAAGTTCTTAATGAGTCTGCTGCACATGCAATGGGATGGTTTGTTTTTTATTAATGAACTTTTAATGAAACTTCCTGTTTGTTACGCCTTGTTGCTATTTGATTTTTTTTACTCAATTCACGTTGATTGTAAAGAATAACAAGTGATGATACGTAAAATAGAATAAATGCCCTACACATTGTCATATGATGAAATCTTAATTATCTTGTTTGGCTTGGAAGGTAATTAATGATGTGCCTTAATGGTGATTCCAATCAAAGACCAAACAGCACTCCCCCTTTTATTTTGAAGAAACTTTAATTTGTGTATTTATTTGTGATTGGAACTATGCCATTTGAAAATCCCTAGTCTTTCCATTAAATGCTTCATCTTGGAGGGTAGATTATTAAACCATTTCAACAAATTTATTTGGGAAGCTTAAGAGTTGATTGTGTGACTACAATGGATAGCGGGTTCAAAATTTTCTTTTGGGAGACTATACTGGCATTTTATTATATTAGTTATTCCATAAGTCATGTTTTGAAGTTCTAAGTGATGCCGGATCGATTCCTTTTAAAAGTCCTTGTAATATAGCATATGTTTGTTCTATGATTTGAAATTTTAATTGAGAATGCTAATTTTAGAACTTCACAGTATTATTTCTCTTTCGTTACCCTGGTTATTATTGTTTTTTTCCCATGAAGATGAGTTTATCGAAGTAGTATTGAATACACCATCTTTGTTATATTCTGAGCAGAATCTTCTTCAAGCCACTCCCAGGGTGAAGCACTTCTGTATTCAGAGGAAACGTTTACCTCTTGAACCCTCTATACTTCTACGAGAGGCTAACCGGCGTAGGGCTTCCCTTTCGGCTGGAAATATGATTGAAATGCTAGATGGGTAATGACAAACATAGTGCCCATGGGTCAACAAAAATGCATCTTTTCTCTTTTTTTCAGAAACCTTTTTGTCAAGCATTATTTTCAATGTTCTTGGGTTTTGAGTTCTTATTCAGTTGAGTTTTGAACTGACAGAACATTTGGAGATATTTCATTGAGGTTGTCCCCATCAGGGAAACACCAAGCTTATATGTCTCGGACAAACTCTTCACCTGGAAATTTTGAGAGTTCAATTGATCGACCTATGAGACTGGCTGAGATATATGTTGCTGCTGAGCATGCTCTGCGGCAAACAGTATCAAATCCTGATCTGTGGAAATCGTTGTCAACATTAGAGGAGTTTGAGGTACGAGTATCTGAGATGTCTGATTAAGAATTTTTTTTTTATGTTGTAGCTCACCAGTCCTACACATTTCCGTACAAATATCTCAAGATTACTATTTACTGCATTTTTGTTCAATAGTGTGATGGATCATTCCCTTGATTGAAATATAATATCTACCTTTATTAGACATGGGGCTATTGATAGACTCTCATCGTGTAATTAAGCAGAACCCATCAACTTTCTTTATACGTTTTCTTCAAGATGTGGATTTATCTCAACCTAATGTTTTTTCATGACAGCAAAAGTATTTAGAACTAACCAAAGGTGCTGCTGATAATAACCCAAAGTTCAATTTTCACAAATACATGATTCGTGCCCTCGAAGATGATTTCAAGAAAGTAGTAGGTACAAGGCAAGTGATGCGTGAAAATCGAAATACTAAGCGATGCTAAAGTTTCCTATGGTTTTATTTCATTTTCGTTGGTCATAGTAGCCTGAACTATAGCACCAATTATAATCAGCATCTAATTTCATGATTGCAGCTGGTATCTATGGATATTTGTAATCATATTCTTGCTGCTAAATATTAATGGTATGATTCTCTCTCTCCCCCTAATGATATGCCATGAGGTTATAATTTATCTATGTTTTCATACCTGAACCCATTTCCTATCATAGTTCACATCATAAAGATTGTCTTGATTGGGATTGCTGCTTAATTTTTTGTTTTTAGGATGATTTCCTAATGATGATATTTTCTCATATGCTTTTGCAGGTCTGCATGCATATTTCTGGATGTCCTTCATTCCATTCATAGTGAGTTGTTTATATACGAGTTCAATCACCTATGACTATGAGAATGTCCATTGTTTTTTTCTTCTTCTTTTCGTAATTACAAGTTGTACATTGTCAATTCACCTTTTGGTAGCGTTTGAATTTGAAGTTTTGTTCGGGAATAAGAATCAAGAATTGGAATGGAAATGAGATTTCTATTCTTCATGTTCGGATTGTGAATTTTTGTCATGAGTATGATGTTGGAATGGGAATCAGGAATCTCATTCCCATTGCCATTCTTGATTCCTATTCCCACTCCAAATTTTGCAACCCAAACACTACCTTAACACTTCAATGAACCCCTGCAAGTTTACAATCTTATGAAGAGTTATATAACTTCAGTGTTTTGGAGAATGTATATTCTGAAAGTTGGTGATGAATCTCTTGTTCCTTATTGGGAGGTTCCTTGATTCAGTGACCATTATTTGTAATTCTTTTGTTTTGCTGTATGGATTTGGTGACTTGCTTATCTTGACAATTATCTATTCTTCTCTTTTTCTTCGTTGATGGAGGTTCCAATTCATGTTATCTTCATGTTGAAGGAATCTTACTGATCACGAGACTGAGTATAGTAGTTTTTTTTGGCCATTCTTAAGAATTATACTCGGTCATGATATTTATATTTTGAAAAACAGAATGGTAATTATGCTATAAAGTGATTCCTTAACTAATTGAACTTGTTTTTTTATCAAAATACAAATTCAATTATGGGAAGCGTCAACATATCTGAAATATTCTTTAAGGCCTGTACTCATAGTCTTACCCAACCCAATATGCAGAAAGAAGTGCCTAAGGTTTGCTGTAGGACTAAACTAATTAACTGAGAATGCCATGTCATTGAAGTGCATACCAGAAGATAGAAAGTCACTGTGTTATCTTTCCTCATCTAGCAGGGATTTTCTCTCCTTGTTGATTTCTTTTCAATACTAAACGAGTTGCGTTTTTAGCGTCTATTGACTAGCGACACTTCTTGATCTTTGTTGCCTGTAAATCCCTGGTTAAGCATCCGTTAATGCTGATTATGCACTTGATAAGCATATGCATAATATGCCTAC
>JAYMTJ010000568.1:0-10353 GCA_036897525.1 Pelargonium x hortorum | reverse complement strand
TGTGCGTTTGCCGCTATGCTACTAGCTTATAGAGCTAGCAAAATGGACTCGTACCCGTACCAGTACCTGCAATTCGACCCTAAAAATATAAGATTCATATATGTATTTATAAACCCAAAAAAATTCAGATTGGGTATACTCATTGTTTTATGCTTAAATTCCGCTGTTTGACACTAATCCGACCTACTCAAAAGTCTATAGAATCGGGTTAGGGTGTTTTAAACCCGAATATGACTCGACCTGGTCATACTTTTTGCCAAATTTGTGTCGTATTCGTATGGGGTCAAGAGCTTGGATCAGTTATTTTTGTGATGAAAATAGTATTGACCGTTAGATCATGGTGGTGGATGTGATGGACGGTCAGGCTTGTTTTGTCCTACGTGGTGGTTGGTGATTTATTCGGTACAAGACAGGTGCATGGAAAGTGTAAACGTATCAAGAATCTTCTGAGACGTTCCGTTTTTAGGATTATAATATTAAGATTATGACTAATATTCTGTACTAATATGGGATTAGTAGAAAGACGAATTTGTCCTCTTTCTCGTTTTTGATGGAACCGTCTAGCGAGGGCTACTTTTGTCTTTACGCTCTTTAATTATTTACTTAATTCGGTTCCCTTTTATCAATCCCACACGGTTACGGTGTTGTCGGTCTAATGACCAAAAAGGGCCTGGAACTTAAGCTGTAATTACGAACCCTGCCACCGCTCGGTGGTTTCGAGATTAATTGCGTAGGAGGGTGTTTTCGGAATTTAGGAATTTGACCGACTGGCGCTTTGTGGAAATCGCATATAAATAAGCACACGCGTGGGTCAGATTTTCCTCGGGAAAACGAGAGACACTGAGAAACAGAGAGCGAGAAAATCACCTCAAAACCCTAACTTTTTTGAATTTCCGATTTCGCAGAGACGAAAGAGAAGATGGGTTCGGAGCAAAACGACGGAACGAGCTACCAACATGCGCAGCCCACGCTCTGCGCCAACAACTGCGGATTTTTCGGAAACCCATCGACCATGAATCTCTGCTCCAAGTGCTACAGAGAGGTTCGTAACACAGAAGAGCAAGCTTTTTCAGCTAAAGCCGCCATGGAGAAATCGCTGAACCCGAAACCCCTAAATGAAGCTGTTTCCGATGTGTTAATCGAGTCTTCTTCTTCAGCTTCAGCTTCCGTTTCTGCTCCGGCGTCTTCGGTGGCGGCTCCTCCGTTGGTTTCCGGCGAGGCGGAGCTGAAGATGGCCAATCGGTGCCGGTGCTGCAACAAGAAGGCGGGGTTGACCGGGTTCAAGTGCAAGTGCGGATTGACCTTTTGTGGGTCTCATCGGTACCCGGAGAATCACGAGTGCACATTCGACTTCAAGGAAGCTGGCCGGAGCGCAATCGCGAAGGCGAATCCGATTGTGAAGGCTGATAAATTGGAAAAATTCTGATCTTTGTGTGGTACTAGGTGAATTGGGGATTTGGGTTGTTGCATTTGGTGCTTTTTAGGGTTTGGATTGGGGAGGAGATAGCAGATTGAAGAAGAAGATGATGGGTTTCGGGTTTGGGGACGCGTCAGGGAGGTTGGTTCCATAATAAGGGTGATCACTGAATTGTTTAGTTTCTTGCAGTTGCTGAATTGCTTTGGAAAGTATTTGTTTGATTTCTTATTATGGGTACTAAGTACTGTCTGCTATGAGATCTTTGTTAATGAATTTGGACGTGTTCTATTCTAATGCATTTGCGATATGTCTCTTTTTCAGAATCACTTTTGCTTATCCTTGATGTTGTGTCATGTTCTGTTTTCATTACATGTTCGTGTATTGGAAAAGTTCTGATCTTTTGTGTGGTATGAGGTGAATTGGGGATTTGGGTTGTTGAATTTGGTGCTTTATAGGGTTTGGATTGAGGAGGAGATAGGAGATTGAAGAAGAAGATGATGGGTTTGGGGTTTGGGGACGTGTCGGGGAGGTTGGTTCCATAATAAGGGTGATCACTGAATTGTTTAGGTTCTTGCTGTTGTTGAATTGCTTTGGAAAGTATTTGCTTGATTTCTAATTATGGGTACTAAGTGCTTGTTAATGAATTTGGATGTGTTCTATTTATATGCATATGTGGTTTATCTCAGTTTTCAGAATCGCTTTTGCTTATCCTTGATGTTATGTCATATTCTGTTTTCATTACATGTTCATATATTGGAAAAGTTCTGATCTTTGCGTGGTATGAGGTGAATTGGTTATTTGGTGCTTTTTAGGGCTGTTGGCAGGGCTTAGATAGCAGATTGAAGAAGATTGGTTCCATAATAAGGGTGGACACTGAATTGTTTAGTTTCTTGCAGTTTTTTAGGCAAGTATTTGCTTGATTTCTTATATGGGTACTGAATACTATATACTATGAAATCTTTGTTACTGAATTTGGATGGTCTAGATTTCTATATGCATATATGGTATTTGTCTTGTTTCAGAATGTCTGTGCTGGAAAAGTTCCGATCTTTGTGTGGTATGAGGTGAATTGGGTATTTGGGTTGTTGTATTTGGTGTTTTTTAGGGTGTTCACTGAATTGTTTAGCTTTTTGCAGGTTTTTGGCAAGTATGTGCTTGATTTATCATTATGGGTACTAAATACTATCTGCTATGATATCTTTGTCTCGTTTCAGAATCAGTTTTGCTTATCCATAATGTTCTGTCATTATTAGTTCTTCTATTTGTGAATTATGATCTCTCTTATGGTTGGTAGGATTGTGGATTTGTATGGTGGTGTGATGTGTTTTGGATCTTGATAGAGCTTAGAGCTAGGAATGTGTGTTGTGTTGTTTTCACTTTTGGCCTTCAAAACTTGCTCAATCATGTTTGTGACACATAATTAATCTAAACAATGTGTCGAGCGTGTTGTGTTGAAGTGTTGTGTTGTAATCGTGTTTAAGGTCGTGTTATTTACTTGCTTAAGACTAGAGATTTTGACACCTTGAGAGAGGTCAGTTTTAGGAAACACTTAAAATTAAGTAGAATTAAGCCCCTATGTGAGGCATTAATTGCTTAAGCAAGTAGATTGTAGTGTTTATGCATTATTTGAGATCTCTTATTATGTTTAGCATTAGTTGCTTAAGCAATCAGACATTAGTTTTTGACTTGAACAAGTAGTCTTTAGCTTTTGGTAGTAACTATGTTTAGGCATTGGTTGCTTAAGCAAAGAGAGATGTTTGTTGGTCATTACTTGCTTAAGCAAGTACACTTTAAAATAAAGTGAGTCTGTTGAGAGACTAGAGTTCAGCTTTATGCCAAAGCAAAAGTTGGTTGGAACTTTAGGATTTAAAATTTTCTTTTTGGGCTATTGGGCCAAAAGTAGCTTTTATTGGGCCTAAGTCCACCAGACCATGTTTGACTTTGTAAATTTTTGTGCATCTATCACACATTTGCAGTTCTCTTGTCTCAAAATAAAATAAGTTTGTATGCATGAATTTACAATAATATTCTTATAAAAAATTAGTTTGTATCCTTCGACATATGATCACGATGATACAATAATAAACATATCACTTTTCCTTAATTTTTCTCAAAATAGAAAGTATGACACTTTTTTGGGACGAGGGAGTATTTTGTTGAGGTCGGGTTTGAAATGGGCCCACATTAAACTGTTCAAACAACTTGAACACTAGGAACCTTACTCTGTATATACAGGATTTTAGGCTGTTACAAGGAAGAATTACGCCACATTTCTGTATGAAAAAAAACTCAGTCGATATGCACATTTTTGCAACAAATCTGAACTGAAACTCGAATGGTAATGCATTTGTAATGTGGTCATTGCTTTTCTCTGCCACATTGTCTTTGTGTTGGACCATTTTTAAACTGGTCCTCCCACACTCACCACATCAACAAGCTTTTTGGTACAAACTTTTTCTCATCAATCATTCAATTTTGCAATGCTTTTTTTTTTTTCCTTCTTCAAATTCATTGTTGCCATACAAATTTTATTTTGTATTAGTAATAGTCAGGGTTGATTACAAAGTTTTCAACACTTAGTAAATGACACTATTTATTGTTCCGACAATAAGTCTGGTAAGTTAGACACTGGAAGTTAACGTACTTTTTTTCTACTGAGAAACTCGTCATTATATTAAATAATTATAAATAGTGTAAATATTTGTATTTGACAACTGATTGTGAAGTTAAAATCGGTATTTAATTTCTATTGTTTTCGCATGCAATAAGCTCGTAGCTAAGTCACATCATATAATTGAAATGTCTCATAATTAACCTAATATGTTTTTGGAACTAAGCCAAGAAAATTGAACAATTAAATCAATTGATAGCTTTTGGTTGATGAGATAGTTAGGTGGGTGAGACTATTTTTGGATTAGAGTCATGAGAATGAAATTGACATGTCATCAACAAGAACGAGAAAGTTAAATAGTTAATTAATAGGTTAAATACATAATTTAACTTGAGATTAAATTTTTCTGCATTTTGCGTCGTAAGAACTTTAAAAAGTTACTTATAAATTATTTTAACGAAATCAATCTTACACAGTTCATAAAATACGATTTTTTTCAGACAACGAGTCCAAAACTAAGAACGACAAGTAGTATATTCAGAGTTTGAGTTTTTATTAGAAATATATTCAAAGTTAATCCAAAATTTGATTAGTCTATTTTTTTTTCTTTTTTTGAAATAAAAGAGCTTGGATAGATTCCGATAAATCAGAAGCAATTACGTCGTGTATGGGAATGGGACAAGACAGGACCCCCCTTTCCCAAACCTCCCGACCTTGAATTTGGTCGGTCGATCTAGCTATCCTATGAGCTACTCGGTTCGCAGACCGTCCTATATGGGAAAAACATATTTGAACAATTTTTTTTAGCTAAATTGCTAATTTCGGCCCCAACATTGTTTTGTTGTTGTTGTAGACGTTAATTTTGGGGTTGGATGAGATTGTCGTGAGTTATTATACTTTTTGCGTGCTCAAATGGGAACTGAGCAGTGTAGCCAACCCTAATATTGTCCACACAAAAAAAAAATGGATTTATTGTTGTTGTTGTAGTATTAGGCGATAGTTTTGGGTTGGATGAGATTGTTGAGTTATTATACTTTCTTTTGCATCTTTATTTGGGTTTGGATGAGATTGTTTACACCTCTGGATTGGTATAAAACTATTGTCGTAGGTTGAGGACAGTTATGAACCCGTGAAACGGCATTGAAACAGAGAATAGTTCTTAACTATATGTTCTATTATTCGATTAGGGTTGTTTTTGTATCGATGTCATGCAACTTATTCTTGAGAGGAACTTCACGTGATTGTTGTTTTGATGGCATGAACGCAATGGCGAGTTTCTTTGGAAAAATGCATCTTTATTTGTTACATTTTTCATTTTCAGATTTGAATTCGACATCGGAGGGAAATTATAGATGTTGAACTATTTATAGGCTTTTTCGTTAAAAACAATCTGTAGTTAGTTTTAAAGGGCTATTTCTACTTTTTTGACGGCGCAGATGGTTCGGAAAGACTTAACCCTTTGAAAAGCCTTATCTATGTATGGGAGCGAATAAGCGGGAGCTCGTTTTGTTGTCACGTGGAAACTTTCTTGCGTGGCAAGTAACTACGAGCTAGTACATTGTTTTGAATTTGGTTGCTAATTTTCGCGTTGGACAGTTTCTTACATTTACCTTATTGGGGTTCGGGAAGGAGGCGTTGCCTGTCTTCGTTGTCTTGTTTGGGATCATTTACAATTTTATGGTATTTCGTTGCTTAGTCGTGAAGAATATAATAGTGTGCATCATGAGCCCTTCACTAAGTTAATTTTTTTGTTTGAGCATTTTGGGATGTAAAGAGAAGGGGGTGAAATGAAAAGGAAGTGAAATTTGTGCTAAAATGTGTTGTTGAAATTTGAAAGGTTATTTTATAGTATTTTCTGGTTGAATATTGGGTTTGAATTTTGATAGCTAGCTTTGAATTGCTAGTTATATAACTAGATTGAGTTAAATAATGATACAGATGACAAATAAATATTAATTAAATTGTTAAAAGATGAAATTATAATTTTGCATTAAATTAAAATTTACAAATTTGTCATTTTTTTTTCCTTTCAAGTCGCCAGATGTAGTTTATAAAGTTTACAAATTACATATTTATAAAATGATAAAATTCCGAAATGGTCTTTATAATATCAAAAATAGACCATGTACTATCTAAATGTGAACAAAAAGAGTCCCACCTTCCAATTCCGTTAAATGTCATACATGAATTTATTATTTTTGTTGCCATTTTTTATTTATTTTTTATTTTTCAAAATTTCCACCTCACCGCCACGTCACACCACCTTCTTCTTCTTCTTCTTCATGTTACTGGATAATCAACATTTTCGCCGGAAATTCATAATTTCGCGGAAAAAAATAACACTCAAAATAAATCAAATTTATCAAGAACATCGAATCGTACACATTTAGATCTTTTATCCTAAATGCTAGCAACAATCCGAAATTGGTATCTCTCCTCCGGGGTCCCACAACTCCAAAGTTCAGTTTTTTTCATACAAATTACCATTTAAACAATGACCAGGCCACAGGCACTACCTTAATTCAAGAATCAAGCTCAACCAGGCAAATTACTCTAGACCCAAAATTGGCATCTCTCTCTAGAGTGCCACAACTCCAAAATTCAAAATTTTCCTTACAAATCAATGAGGACACAGTAGCTAGAACCAAAACTATCTTGTAACATGACAAATTAAGAATTTTCCGGCGAAGACGTTGATTATCGGGTAACATGAGAAAGAAGAAGGTGGGGGTGAGATGGCAGTGAGGTGGAGTCCAAGTAGGATAGAAAGAAGTGAAATGGAAATTTTGGAAATTAAAAAAAAATTAAGAAAAAAAAAATACATGTAGGACACTTAACGGTCAAATTTAACGGAATTGGATGACAAGACCTTTTCGGTTTATTTTTAGATAGTACCAGACCAATTTGGTCTAAAATGAAGTACATAAACCATTTTGGACAATTTTTTGTAGTATATAGATCATTTTGATACTTTATCCTTTCAGAAACTTTGTGAAGTCCTCACTAATCCTATCTGGGCCATTTTCACACTGCAAAGGAAAGTTGAATCTTTTAGTTTCGATCTATCACTTCTTGAATCGACAAAAGATATTGGCGTAACGCCCAATCTGAGAAACCTAACGTTTGAATTCGCATATAAAGATTTTAGATAAAGCAACAAACAGATTTTCCCAATAGAAAAGGAACGGTTTAGCAATCATCGGAAACGACTGCACTGTAATCGTACTAAATCTTCTACATTCGGACTTCTGAATTATCATCTAATATATATAGAGAGAGAGTTCATTACCTGAAAAAAGCAGAGCACTTGACCTCCTCAAGAAATGGAAGCTTTCTCAATTTGCATAGGAAATCCTATATACAAAACATCAACAGCAACAAATAATTTCCCAGATGGTTTAATTTAAAATCTATAAATGTTACTGGCAGAAACATAAGGTAAAATCAAAGAGAAATCATAGTTATACTCTGGACGGTTTAATATGAAATTTATTTATTGATTTATACTCATAATTAACAATGCTAAGCTAATGAATTAGATAAGCCAAGACGTGGAATTAGGGTCAAATTGGGTGAGATGAGTTGGGTCTTCCATTGGCAAGAAAATAGCATTAGAACTGGACTCGCCACCGATTTCTTCTTGTTGTAATGGAATATTATGATGATCGTTAATACCATTATTAGAATTGAAGAACATGGCAATCTGGGCTTGTGTCTTGGATAGCTCGGTTTCAACAATTTCTATTTGCTGGTGCAGTTGTGAAATAATCCCAACACACCCATAAACTGGATCCTGAATTCGACATTGTGCCTCGCAATACAATGTATCTGCTGCTTGGGCTCGAAGATGATCCGGGATTTGCTGATTTATAGTCGAAAGGAAAATTGATCAGTCCGAGAAAAACCAATATCATTATTAGGTAAATTTCAATATATTTCAATGCATTTTTTTGCCACAAGTCAAAACAATAAAATTTATCAGCTTGTGTCACTTGTAAGTGAGATCGATTAATCAAATCATGCATGTTATACACACACACACGTAGTTCTACATGATCAATCTATCTGTATAAATTCACCAAACTCCATAGTCAAAAGAAATATATTCATCCGACAACTTATTTCAATGATTTTATGTTCTATTGGAATCAGAATTTATTGTATATAGTATAAAAGGTGATGTAATAGTAAAATTATATACCTGAAGCATCTTGGCAACATTGCTGGCGCCATAGATTCTGTGGACACAAGCAAATCTTTGAGGATTGTTGGCGGGAAAATGAGGAGAAAAGATACAATCCAAAGGACACTTTCTTCTTAGATACTTACAAGCAGCACAACGACCCGAAATCATGATTTGAATGTGAGAAAAATTCTACGAATCTAGTGATTTCTTGAAGGTGAAATCTAATGGAAGATATGAAGTATCTTGTTGAATCGAAAGAGAAATTATAAATACACGTGATTGAAAGATTTTACAACGGCTAGTAATTTCGAATTTCTGGAGCAAACAAGGAAAGTTTCTGAAATGGGAACAAATTGGTGGCTAATTAAATCTCTTGAAAAAAAATTAAAAATCTTACCAAATCTGTAGTAGAGTCTTGAAAACACTAATTTTTGTATGTATAAAGTTTTGTGGAGCAGTAGACAGCAAATTCTATGGATATTATTCAAATATAAAACCGATTGAATCAAAATAACTCCAGAATTCAAATCTAAAGTAGATAATGAAATAATTGAGTTGAAAATACTAATTTCTAATTTCTGTATATAGAAAGTTTTGTAGCAAAGTAGATAGCAAATTCCATGAAGATCTTTCGAACCTAAAACCGATTCTTTGGAGATTATCCGAATCTAAAATCGATCTATGAAAATAGCTCCAGAATTCAAATCTAAAGCAGATAATGAAATAATTGAGATGAAAATACTAATTTCTGTATATAGAAAGTTTTGTAACACAGTAGATAAAAATTCAATGAAGATCTTTCAAACCTAAAATCGATCAAATCCAAACATTACAGTGCATATAAATAGACAAAATTAAGCAGAAAAACAAAGTCTGGATTCAAATTCAGACTCAAAACAGCTCCAAAAATTCAAATCTAAAGTATAAATGACCTAAAATCGACGAATGGATATTAGTAGACGAAATTGAGCAGCAAAACAAAGTCTGGATTCAAATTCACATTCAAAATTTCTCCAAGAGTCAAATATAACGCAGAGATAATGTAACTATTCAGTTAAAAATACTAATTTCTGCATATTCTACGAAGATCGTTCGAATCTAAAGTAGATCGAATCCAAAGTAGACGAAATTGAGCAGAAAAAAAAGCTCTGGATTCAAATTCTGACTCAAAATAGGTCAAAAATTCGATGATATGAGAGAAAATCGATGATATACCTCGTCGTCTGGAGAGCGGTTACCGTATTCGATGAGACGATTGAAGGAGAAGCAGGTTGTCCGGAAGGAATTGCAGATGGTACGGATCCATTCCGGCGCCGGCGAAATTTTTCGGCGATCGGTGCGTCGACAGAACCTAAAACCCTAAGACGAGCACTTCACAGATTTCTCCCTGCAAAGCGCGCGCGCGCGGGAGAGAGAGAGAGAGAGAGAGAGTTTCATATAATTCGACAGTAGGACTGATAATTTTATCTAATTACATTTAAGTTCCCATATCTTTATACTATCTATGAATTGGCCTATACAAATATCGTATTATTATTTTTTTGGTCTAAACCATGGGTTTCAGAGCGGGTCCGCACTTTGGCGGTTGGCACCTTTAAGCCGTTTGACCACACTGAGATTATTCCTCATACGAGGTTTGTTCACAAGTTAAGAATTTCACCTCTCCTCAGGAGTGTGTTAAGGGGGATCAAAGTCGAGATCTCTTCTCACTCACGCAATTTGTGTAGGTTAACTGCGTCACTCTCATTGGATAAATGTCTTATTATTAGTTTTGAAATAATTACATACGACTACCTTGCATTTTTCGTATTTTGCAATGAATATTCCTAAACTTCTTTTTATAACTTTAGACTATCCTGAATTATTCTTCACTCATTCTGTCAATTAAGTTTGACGAAATTTTTCAAAAATGTCAAATTTGGAGTAGTCCATTACAAAGTGTGACAAATATAAAATAATCTAAATTTATATAAAGAATAATGATTCTCAACCATTAAAATAGCGGCTAATGAGGTAATGTCAAATCATCGATTAACACTTATACCCGCCCCAGTGATTTGTGGGCGCGAAGCGCTCCTCCGGATCCATTTCAATTTGTCTCTTGGTTGAATCTCAATTCAGACATTAAACTAGTGGCTG
>JAYMTJ010000567.1:0-10356 GCA_036897525.1 Pelargonium x hortorum | reverse complement strand
TCACGCCCCCGTCCCCCGCCTCTGCGCAAGCCGCAGTACGCCTCTGCCACGGTGCTTTGTCTTCTTCTCCATTCGTCTCTTGAGTCGCACTGCCATCCTCGAAGGACTCCATATTTGTGCTGCCTAGATTTGTCGTCCCTAGAGCCGCCAGAGTTTTCTGCTTCGGCTGTCATCTTCTCCGTCGGATATGTGGTTCCCTCGCTTAGATCCGCGCCGTCGTCTCGACTTCAGCCTTCGTCGCCTTTTGTGCCGCCTTAGTGCTCCGCCTATGGAGCTCAAAGTTGTTGCTGGTCTCTCAGACTCCATCTCCCTCATATCTACTAGAGCGGTCTCTGTCGATGGTCAGATTCTAGACTGTCAGCCGCCATTTCCCTTTGATCCTTCAATGCGAACTCCGTCGACGCCCAGTCCGCCTCATCGGATCATGACCAAGACTCTCAACTTCCTTCTCCCTCAATATGCTTGATCAGCGATGGTCAATTCTCACTCGCCTCATCACGCCTTAGAGCGCCGCCCGTTTCCGCAGAGCCTCCGTCTATGGCTCTCCTCTGAGCCATCCCAGCCCATCCAGCTTCTGTCTCGGTTCAATTGTTTCTCATTAATGTTTTTGTGGTTCCCAATTTGTTAGGTAACCCCAATTGCATTTTCCATAGTCATTTATTTGGCTTCTAGGTGTATATGGTGAACTTATAATTTCTTTGGTTTAAGTGTCTCACTTCGATAATGTACTATTTATTTAGTTTTTGTCTTAGAAATTTTAATAAAATCAATACTTATGCCGATAAAAAAAATAAAATAAAAAACTTTACTGAAAAAATGTAAAGGATATGTATATCATATGCAACTCTTACGTAGGATAAAAGGCGTTGGAAATTGGTTTTTCATTATTTTATTAGTTTTTGACTAACTTTAATGTATTTCTTATGTTTTCTAACTAAAATAGTAAATATAAAAATATCGAACACTATTTAGTCTATTTTCAATGTCATTTATCTTGTGCATAGGTTGCACATACGAGTTAGATAAATTAAGAGAGCAGATAGTGCAAGTCAAGAAGTATTTGGCGTATGCTAATTCAGTGGGTGGTTTTGTTTCCACAAAATTTATTTGATGAGTGAGTAAAATTTAATGAAAAGTCATCTCCTCGTTAATTTGTCTTGCCTGAGCCAAAAATTTGAATAATATTCGTCATTAACTCATTAGTTTCACTTAACCTAATCAAAACAAGATTAACTCATGTTCTTTGAATGTGTGCATATACCGTGATGATATCATATTAAAAGTGTGAGTACAAAGATGGTAAGTCATAAATTATTTGAAGACTATGGTAAAAAAAAAAAAGTTATTGGTGCATGCAAACAACAAAACTTAAATGCATGTCATACAAAGTAGAAGCAAATTAAATGTAAAATAGTTTTTCCTATTTAAAATAAAGTGAAACAGTATGATTAATTATTATATATAAATACAGAGGGAGGGGTGGTTGTTGGTTCCTCCAACTCAAATTGATGAGTATTTACATCCTTTAAAGCTTGTACACCAAAAACTGCATATTTCTGCTAGCTGAAGCTTCTTCAAGCTACACGCAGAAATGGAGATAGAGAGGAGATCAGAGAAATTAGGTTTTGGAAATAGCAGTGATGAATATGATCAGCAAAAATGGGTTCATGATTCCTCTGTAGACTCCAAGGGGAAGCTTCCACTCCGAGCTTCCACTGGCGCTTGGAAAGCTGCTCTCTTCATCATCAGTATGTTTACTTTACTAATTACTATACTCCTCTTTCTTTTTGTTTAATTACCACAATTGTTCACAATTCATCACAAGTACAACTTGGTAGCAAAATTTTGTTTATTTGTAAATTTTATGATCTGCATGTGAATCTGCATCATATTATATATGATGAGTGGTTATGAACTTAATAAGATCCTCATAGTTGAGAGTGAAAATGGTTGGCATTCAGAAATTGAGACCAGACTACCTTGATTTGAGGTTGGCCACACGTGTGGCCGGGAGGATTTTCTTGGCAACCAAACAACATGAGTGTGATGCAATGAAATAAATGCTTCCCCATGTGGGGCATGTAGCTTGGAAAGTTGAAACTTGAAATAAATGATATCTATGCAGAGAAAAATAAAGCCAAAAGAGACTACTACTACTAGCACTACCCAACATTATACTATCTTTTTGTAGTCTCTTGTTTCACTTTCATTGCTTTTATTTCGTAGGTTGTCTTGAAAGTTAGCTAAAGATAAAATTGAAAGTGGAACTCAACTCAATTAGTCGTTATATGTCTTTGTTAACGTGTGTGTAAAGTTTGTCACCATTTGATATACACATTAAGCCATCTACACCTATCAGTTTACGCTTTGGGTTCAAATTTCGATGATTTTGGAACATGCAGCAATTGAGTTTAGCGAGAGATTGAGCAACTTTGGAATATCAACAAATCTCATAACATACCTCACCAAAGTGATACACCAAGAGCTGAAAACAGCTGCAAAAAATGTCAACTACTGGAATGGTGTCACCACCATCATGCCTCTCATCGGAGCTTTCCTCGCCGACGCCTACACCGGCCGTTTCACCATGGTCCTCCTCTCCTCCCTCTTTTATCTTATGGTAATTACTCAATCTGTACCTGCCCTGGCTCTCATCATTTTCTATCACATTTATGTCCTAAGCCTTTTATGTACAAATGTAACACTCCAGGGTCTAAGCCTATTGACAATGTCCCAATTCCTCCCAAGTCTCAAGCCCTGTGGCACATCCTCGTCATGTGTGCAGCCTAGGAAGATTCATGAAGTGATTTTCTTCCTCTCGATGTACATGATCTCTGTTGGAACTGGTGGGCACAAGCCATGCCTAGAGAGCTTTGGAGCTGACCAATTTGATGATGACCACCCGGAGGAGAGGAAGAAGAAAATGTCTTACTTCAACTGGTGGAACACTGCACTCTGTTGTGGCCTCTTGCTTGGTGTCACTGTCATTGTGTATGTTCAGGACAATGTCAGCTGGGGAGTTGCTGATCTTGTGCTCACCATTACAATGGCAATCACAATTGTCACATTTCTCGCCGGCAAGCCTTATTACAGGTACAGGTTGGTGAAAGGTAGTCCATTGAAACCCATGTTGCAGGTCTTGGTTGCTTCTTTCAGGAAGAGAAAATTACCTCTTCCCCCCAATCCTTCTATGTTATATGAAGTTCCAAAATCCCAAAAGGGTCAAGGAAATAGGCTTCTATGCCACACAAGTAAGCTGAGGTTAGTGAATCTAATCAAATTTGGATCATATTACAAAAGGTTCAAGGAACTGACCTTTGTTTATTTGATCAAACAGTTGTCTTGACAGAGCTGCAATTGTTGAAGATGGCATGTTGGACGAGGCGAAAAGTACTGATCCATGGAGGCTAGTGACTGTGACAAAGGTTGAGGAAATGAAGCTTCTTGTGAACATGATTCCTATATGGTTAACTTCTTTACCATTCGGGCTTTGTCTGGCGCAATCATCTACATTCTTCATCAAGCAAGGGGCTATAATGAACAGAAAGATTGGTAAGGGAGATTTCCAGATCCCACCAGCTTCCATTTACGCCCTCGGAGCTGTTGGCATGATCCTCTCTGTCACTATCTATGACAAGTTTCTTGTCCCAGTACTGAGAAAAGCTACTGGTAATGAAAGGGGCATCAGTATCCTCCAGAGGATTGGCATTGGCATGATATTTCCAACCACATCAATGGCTGTTGCAGCTTTGGTTGAGAGAAAAAGGTTAGGAGCTCCCAAGGAGCTGATGAGTGTGTTCTGGCTAGCTCCTCAGTTCTTGATTCTAGGCATAGGAGATGGGTTCACATTGGTTGGCTTGCAGGAATATTTCTATGACCAAGTTCCTGATTCTATGAGAAGCTTGGGGATAGCTTTTTATCTCAGTGTGATTGGAGTTGGGAGCTTCTTGAGCAGCTTTCTGATTACTGTTGTTGATGATATCACAAAGAGAGGTGGGCATGAGAGCTGGTTTGGCAAGGACTTGAACTCGAGCCGTCTCGACAATTTCTTCTGGCTTCTGGCAATCTTGATGGGGTTGGATCTGTGTGTTTATGTGTTCGTGGCCAAAAGATACACCTACAAGAATGTACAGAGAATTGGGGTTGTTTCTGATTACCAAAATGAGAGGGATGAAGTGGAGATGATAGCTTGAAATTTGTTTAGAATGTAGGTTTGTAAAGGAGACTTGTTATATTTTATCCAGGTTTCTTAGTTATGCTGTTTCTTGAAAACTAGAGAATTGAAATTAAAAGCTAATTCAAATAAGTATAGAACTGGATTGTATGAAAAATTACTGTTCCTGACAATTGTAAGGGTGGCTATGTTTGTTACACTTGAGATGGAATTTAGATTCTTCACCTATCTATACACTGAAAGTATGGCTCTTGCAGCAGCAAAATTGGAATATTAACTGCTACAAGAATACATATAAATGAAACAAACTCTACTGTTGTTACATAACAATTTCAACCTAGAACCAAAAATCAGAGGAAAAACAATTTCAACCCCCCATCCTCTTACTTGCAGAATCGGATTTTTAGAGGTGTTAAGTACACTATAAGCCAGTATCTGCTAAGAGCGTCTTCAGTTTCTCGTACGTCATAAAACATATACCCACACCAGGAACCACCTTGTAGTACTCAGGCAATATACCTCTGTATAAACCACGTAAGCCTTCAGTCTTGATTATATGTTTAAATGTCCCGAAAATGCCAGTTGTGTAAACGCGAGCTTGGCCACCAGCCCCCTCCAACTGCTTCCGTCGCCTCACCAGGTCCAGGGGAAATGTTGCTGTACATTATCAATAGCAAACACAAGGACAAGGTTGTTATTTTTCAAGTTGAAGTTTCTATTATAGATTCATATGGTTGTGAAGCCTCGCCGTATATAATACCAAGCTGGTTAAACTCAGTCATAAAAGTTTGGGATGCATGTACTAAACAGATGATATTCGCAATTGCAATCATAAACATTAAATAGCAACTATAATAACAAATATGGTAACTGTGGTACGGTAATAATTGACAATGAAATGGTAAGTGCTCATCAAGATAAGTTGACCAGATGAGCAGTACCAAGTAATAATACCTGAGAAAAAAAATGTAAATATATAACTGTAAAAACAAGTAAGTTAAAATTGAATAGAGCATTCCCTCGAGAGTCAGCTGCTATGCAAAGTACTGGCACTAATGCCAAAAACCTTGCCAACTCAACAATTCACTTTCAACAACTATACTAACAGATACGATGATTGGAAATCCACAAATGATAAATTACACCAGTGAAATTAGCAAAAGGTAGTACTAGTACTGTTCAAGAAACAACTCTGTTTAAATGGAAAGTCAACCGGATCACGAAGGTGATGTATGCTGATACTCTATTGCAGATCAGCCCTCAAGTGAAGGGAAAACATACAATTTAACTAAGTCACCCCGGGTCACTCTGGTAGAATCACGAGAACAGAATATTTCAACACGGTATACAAGATTAAAAGTGAGGTCACTATCTATGAGCCCATATGGTCTCTCACTACTCACCATGCAAAATCTGGCCAATGTATATGTAACTTTTTTGTTGTTGGTGTTTATTCAATTTAGTTATCATAATTTGACGTTACATCGTATCATGCAACCTTAAATGTATCTGGTTTTGCTATTCCATGATTTCTGGCATGGCAGTGTAATCAACAGAGTGAATTCAATTTCTTCAGAAGGGGAAAAAAGTAGTTTGACTAGTTCTCATGGGTTTACATTAACGCCTCATTTCTTGTTAATAAATGCTCCTACGAGGTTTGACCAATTTGAATACCCATCAAGTAATTGGCAGAGGAAACCTAGGTGAGAAGCATACCTCAAAGAGGACACCTCTCACACTGATAACTGAGACTGAGATCGAGGACGGTATCGTTTCACCAGAGATAGTGCCACCCCATGATATAACCAACCACAATATTTGGGGAGTCAAGTTAACGAAGAGATTCCGGAGTTAGTTCAAACAAGATAACATAGTTAGATGAACGACAATAATTTTCTACTGGACTTCCTTACTAAATTTCCCAAATGCCAGATAAAAAACAACTCCAATCCGGATCCCTGCTCTAGGGGGTCAGTCTTGTTAGATACTTAGTGCAAAGCCAACACCAGAACCTGTTTCTCTGCATCAAAAGCATAGGAAACAGATCCATGTATTAACTTCTTTTATTAAATGTTGTACTTATTTCGTACAAAACTTTTCTCCCTCCATCCCAAAATAATTGTCCACTTTTTAGATAAAAATTGTAAAGAAAGTGGACAATTATTTTGGGACGGAGGTAGTAATTAAATATAAATTACACAAACTGCATATCAACATTTGTTATAGTAACTGAACTTTATGGTAGTCCAACAAGAACCATGGAATCCATTACATGTGTAGATTTACAAAGATCGAGAAATCCATCTAACCTCAGAATCTATGTTCCTGTTTTAAGTTCAAATATTATACCAAAAATAGAAGGAAATCGAACAAAAATTTACACAATTACTCACAAATAGAAACAACTCAACCACATTTAAGAGTTCAGAAAAAAATAGTGATAAGTTTAACTTGAATGACGAAAAAATGACATATATAACTTTAAATTAAATGAAAGTTGACCCACAACTAGTAACTTCAGATGTAGAAGGTCTAGTATCACTCACCTGTTGCTGCTGCAATGCCTGAAAAACTGCCACAAGCCAGACTGACAGGGATTTGGGGATCGTGGGGCCTGCCATATAAAGGAAGTATAAATGTAAGTATCACTTCAAAAGTAGAACAAAATAACAATAATAAGGCACACTGAATTTGAAATCCTGAATTAGCTGAAGAATAAATTGAGTGATCACCTATGTTGTTGCCAGGAAGATCTCAAACCTTCGTAAACTGAAAAGCTGATTGCTATACTGGGACCAACACCCTGCATTGTGCCAAATCAAGTTAATTACACACCAAAGCAGAAACCACCTAGGTTAAACACTAGTAGAATTACCGGTAAAATCCATACCAAAAGGGTGGCCCCAAGTCCCTTGTAAAGACCCCTAACACCCTCCTCTTTGCTAATAGTATGCAAAGTATGCCAAATACCTCTGTAGTATGCTACATTTGTCTGCAGATTTAAAACAAAATGAGAGGATAAAGACATGCAACTGTATAATTAACTAAACTTGGTTACCATCCTACAAGTAATTTTATATACCATTAAATGGTATTTATTGATCCAAATCGCATCGCTCAAGGTTTTGAAAGAACTGTTCATTCAGCATTAGAAGCACAGACCAAAACTAAAAAAATAATTGAATCTAAGAACAGCTAGCATTGCTTGAAAGAACACAACCAGAATTGCTTGAACAGTTAGTAAACACTGGAACCAGATGAGATTATGCAAGCATTGGCAAGACCACAATCTAGTAGAAGACAATTACAAAATATGAAATAAAAATGTATAATTATTTTAGTTTAACTCACAGAAACATGCCCCAATTAATTAGCACCAACAAAAGTCAAAAGGAGATAAATGCACGAAAAAAAGGCAGCATTACACCATTACCATAAGGAACTAGTAACATTAAGAAAAGAAAATATTCAGAGGACCGTAACTCCCCAAGGGTACGTTGACCTTACCTGGGCTGCAAGGCGTGTCCTTACAAGATCCAATGGGTATGTCACAGATGCAGCCGTTATTCCGGCCAAAGCACCACCGACAAAATGTACGCAAACGTCTGCACTCATATTCTGTCTATGACTTTCCAATCCTGGAACCATATGCAATAACTGCACCAAATAAAATAGAATTAAACAAAATTAAAATATCATATACCATTGTGGCTTAATAGTACAAAGCTATCTATTCATAGACTGTTTGTACCAACTTTTTTGTAGTGCTCATATGCAGAAAAGTTGACAGCAGAATACGGTAGACGATGAATAATTGTAACCAGATTTCCTTTCCAAAAAGCCCTAAATCCTTCTTCATTGACAATTCGTGAGGCCTCATGCCATATACTTGTTCTTCTCACTGTTGCAACATCAGTGTGCATACCTTGCACCTAAAAGAATAGAATAAATATTAACAAGTGAAACAAGAAACGTATTAATGTCAATCTCAACAATCATAAAAACTAGATGGCAGTACATATGATTTATTAGATAGAAGCATACTGAGATATTAGATAGCAGATAGCATCACATGTAATTTAATCTCAAATTTCTAGATGAAAGTACATGAACTTCAAGAATGTAATGAATTTTTTCATCACTAAGAATCCCTTAGAGCTTAAATTCAAGCTGCAAAAAGCTCTACTCTTCACTATATCAACATCGTTCTCAAAGATCAAACCTGCACAAATGCAACATTCAGAGCCCCACACGGAATTGCTACTCCCTACTTCACACGGAATTGCCTAAACCACCCTCTCGTACATGTACCCAAATGTGGCTCAGCTACTTAGTATAATCTGAAAAATCTATTTTCTTCCAGCCACATCGTCATAATTAATTCATCTTATCCTCACCAGAAGAGACATATCCACCAAAATACATGTCCTAACCAAACGAGGCCACATCTAATAGCTAAATGAACCTCCATTACTCTAAAAATGTAGTTTTTATCCAACAATTCCCATTCAAAGTAAGACCCCTAAATTTGTAGAATATATAGATACATTAACAGTACAAATTAGCAAAGAAAGACTCGTCAAATTGAATAATTAATTAAACCAAAAATAGGGGGAAAAGGAACCTGAAAGAGAATGGTAAGTCGAGAGAAAGGCGCCGTGCAGGTTTTGCTAAAAGCGCCAGCGACGCCACCGGCAATCATCTGCGATAATACTCCGACCTGAGATTTCTGAATCAGCAACTGCTTCTGCTGCTGCTGCTGCGAGAATTTAAGAGCAGCAGCTCCTCCTTCGGCGGTGGCGACGCCTCCTTGACTCGAATTGAGAGCTCTCTGACCTCCCTCCACCCCGACACCAACTCTAGCATCCGTTTGCATTGCAAATTCCTCTAATAAACTTCGCCTTCAAATCGAAAACCACAAAAGACCTGAGAATCCGAAGTTTCTTCAAGATGCAGAGAAAATCACCGACCTCTATGAAGAAAAAGGAACGCCCAGAGCGCGCGCGAAACACGAGGTCCTTCTTCTTCAGTTGGCTCTGTTTGCGTAATTTGAACGGGGGTGAGGGAAAGAGGAAGGTATGCTGTTCAGAACGACGCCGTTGTCGCACTGGATTGTATGCAAACGGTGTCGTTTCCTTGACCGGTTTATAGTGTGGTGTTAGGGTTTACGTCATCTTCAACCTACTAAACCGACAATGGGGTCTTATGCGGTCTGTTCTTTTGTAGCGGGGAAGTGGAACATGTGATAGTTGACCATAGCTGGTGATCTACGGAGTGAGCTCAAGAGTTGAGGTGAGTGTACGAGAAAGTAAGTAGCACCGGTAGCAGGGGATTTAAACTCTCTGCCGAATATTTGATGATATGGGAGTGAATATGCTTCCTAGTTAAGATTGGTGTTCAACAAAAACTGTAAAGGTCGGTTAATACGTCTGTCTGCCCTTACAATTTACAAAGATAAACTGCCACGTGGATTAATTTTTGCTCCTACAATTAATAAAGTGATAAACAATGGATTTTGAAGGTGGTATTTGATTAGAGTTTCTACTTGTTTCCATTTTTGGATTCTTTTTTTGTTCGAATGAATTGTATCCACAGTCAGAGCGGTTTTAATCATACTGGGTTCTGTATAGAAATTAAAAATTTAGGTTTTAAAAATATCAAGTTGTCGATGTAAATCGTTCGGTTAATTAGTTTTGATTTAAAATACAAGAGCGTAACTAATAAAAAATCCGACTAGCCTCATTTATATGTCAAATAATCAAATGAAACATTAATTTTTTAAAATTTTACTAGTACTCATTTTGTCTTAAAATATGTGTCATTATTTCTATTGTGAGAAAAAAAAAAATAAAAGAAGTTATTGTAGTACATTTACTCTCATATATTTGTGGTCATGTGTTAAGAGACAGTGATAGTAACTAACTTGTTCTAAAGATATCACTGGTCATTCATGTATAAGTAAACTAACTAATTAATCAAAACAAAATATATCACTTATTTTAAGACAAAATTCAAAGAAACATTACACTTATTTTGATACGGTGAGTATTAATTTTGGCTTTAATATTCTCAATTATGTATCTTTTTTATTTAACACAATTATGTATCTATAATAGTATGAGAAATGAGTAATACATGTATCCTTATTACATGTATTACTCATGTATGCCATGTGGCGGGCT
>JAYMTJ010000566.1:0-10356 GCA_036897525.1 Pelargonium x hortorum | reverse complement strand
TTTCTCAATCGCCCTAATCCTAGATTGCATCTTCTGCAAATCTGAAATTCCACTTGGTGGCATAGCACACTGATCCTCCATCAGTTCCTGACAACTCATTTCAGCTGGATGAGTGGACATTCCTGTATCCTGGAGAAATTTGCTTGGAGAATAAGAAACAGGTTTCATGTTTGGGCACACAGATTCTTATAGTTTACAAACAACTACCATGGCTAAGAACTTGTAGACAGAATAGCATGAATATAAATAAGCCAAAATCCCAGAATATGAAAAATGAGATTTGAAAACCAAAAAGATATGACAACTGTCTAAAAGCAATAAAGCATTTAAATTCACAGGTTTGTCACATGGATTTAAGTCAATTATAAATAAAATTTGTGTGCTCTAAAAGGCGAGTTCAATTTCACACCTAAATAAGGCAACAAATTGTTAAGAACGAGAAAAATGAAACAGTAATTCAGCCAAGCCTCAATCCAGTAAGCAGAATTGTTAAATAGCATGAATTAACAGTAAGACATATACCTTTTGTTGTTGACTGCCCGACACAGAGCGCCTTGTTCTACGAAGGGCATTGTACTCAAGAGAGGCTATATCATCTCGCAAGGAAGCAATAACAGGAACATATGCAGACAATTTGGCCTTCAGACCCTTAATCTCACTTTCCAAAAAGCTAACACTCACTTTCACCTTCTCAATCTCTACACTTTTTGTAGCACTTTCATCTTCAAGACTCCCACAAACCCCAGTAAGCCCTTGAATCTTATCTTCAAGCAGAACTTCGCGAACAGAGGATATCTGCATATCAAAATAAAATGTTGCAGCCTCAGATTCCCAGAGTTCAAACTCATTGTTTCTCTCTTGGAGCTCCGAACTCAAGTTCTCTTCTCTGATTCTACAATCTTCAATTTCCTTAGATAATGCACCCACTTCAAGTTCCAAATTTCCATTCACTTCGCGCAGGTGTTCAATTTCCCTGGTCTGATTTTTGTTATCTTCTGATAGTTCAAGGATCTGTTTTTCTGCATTTTCTCTAACTAGTTTTGACTTTTCACATTCCTTCTTCAATTCCTCAATAGTTTTGCACAACTCCATATTCCATGTCTTTGTAACTTCAAGCTTCTGTACAGCATCTTCAAGCTCTGTTTCCTTCTGTCTCAGAAAACCTTTTATAACTGAAAGCTGATGGTCTAACTGACCATTCAATTCTCCAACATTATCCAGCTCCTTACCTAACTTCTTAGCAGATTCATTCAAATGCATATTTTCTTCTTCTTTCATCTCCAATCTCTGCCCCAGTATTCTAATCTCCTCCATGAGGTTACCTTTGATCACATTGAGACTATTAAGATCTTCAGTCAGTGCTTTCATTTCTGCAACTTTTTCATCCCCAAAACTCTTGAAAACCAAAGACAGGTTATTGAGAGCTGCTGTTTCTTGAACAACATTAATGTTTTCCTCTTCAAGTACATGCATTTCTTCCTTCAAATCAGAAAACTTCTTTAGCAAATAATTATTTTCCTCGAGCACAACGGTGTTCTCTTCCTGCAATACCTGGTAAGCCCCCTCCATATCTACCAGCTTCACACACAAGCTTTCCATTTCTGCCTTTAATTCTGCCCCATGCAGCTCTCCAACTGTAAGTTTCAATCGCAGCTGCCTGTTCATCTCTAGAAGCTCCTGTTTATCTTTCTGAAGCATTGCACACTGCTCAGTCATGATATCAAAATCCTGCTCAAGGATAGTTTTGTCCGACACAAGTTCTGAACCCTCTAATCTCAACTGCTCTAGTAAAGTCAAAAGCACCGAGTTCTCAATCAGTAGCTGTTGCTTGTCATCATTGTTGCTCAAGACAGAACTTTTTAAGCCCTCAATATTATGCAAAATATGTGACAGAGGTATCTGCTCTTGTTCAATCCAATTTTCTTGCCCACTATCTGGAACCATCTGAAGAGCCCCGATTACTTGATAAATTCCCATCCTCAGCTTTTCAATTTCATCTAACAAGAACTCCACTTCCACTTGCTGCTCAAGATTTTCAGTTTCCAAATCTGATATCAGTTTATCGGACAATTTGGAAGACTCGACATGTTTCTGGCATTCCATCAGAACAGATGAATTTTTTTCTTCCAAATCTTTGATAAACTTCTGCAAGATGAAGATCTCAACCTGGGCAGTTACAGCTTTGTCTAGTTGTTCTTCAAATTCCTTCTTGCTCAACCTAATTTCTTCATGGAGGAGTTTGACATGGTTTTCTAACCCTGCCAAACGCATCTCATTAGACAGCGTATAACTCGCATGTTCGTGTTTCTCCATGCTGAGGCAACTCTGCAGTTCCTGTACTTGACAACTTCTGGCTTGTTTATCCATCTCCAGACCAGCATATTTTTCTTCTAACTTTGTAAACCTGTTTTCCAGAATTCCCAGTCTCTGTACAACATTTTCCAACTGAGCAACCAGGAAACTTCTTTCATTTAGAAGGTTGGACTTCTCATGTGTAAGCAACTGACAGAATTCTTCTAAGTTCTTTGATTTGACTCTCAGACCTTCCAGCTCAATATTTGAACCAGACAGGGAAGTTTCCAGCAATGTGTTTTTCTCCAAGAGCATCTGCATGTTATCAGAGATAATTTGTAACTGAGAAAGTAAGGTGGCCTTTTCAGCAACAAGACTGGATTTTTCTTCCTGAAGAAACAGGCAGGAGTCTTGCGATTCTTTGACCTTCTCTCTGTATCCACTTAGCACGCCGTTCATTTCTGACAAGGAACTCCCAAGACCAGCATTCTCTTCCATAAGTTTATCCATGTCCTTCAATTTCTTATAAAGAACTTCACTCTCAACCACATCCTTTTTATGGATTGCTTTCAGTTTTGAGTTCTCATCTTGCAAGTCCTTCAAAGATGACACGAGGCAATCAGGATTTATACCCACAGACTCTACTTGTGCCACTAAACCCTGGTATTTTCTGTTCAGATTCTTGATTTCTTCCTTCAAACTGTAAATCTCTTGATGGAGGGCATTACTTGCCTCGGCCTGTAGAGAATACTTCTCCTCAAGTTTCTCTTTGATTCCCTTCAAGCTAGAGATCTCATTCTGCAAATTCTGTACTGTATTTGTGGTAGATAAGTTCAGCTCACTCAGGCTTCGGTTTTCTTCTGTAACCTGTTGGATTACTTCCTCCAGGCCATGCTTGTTTAATTCCACGTCCTTCAACATTTGAAGACTGTTTTTGAGCTCCAGCACCAGAGCTCTCTGATCATCTTCAGATTGAGAGTGCAACTTCTGCAGATTTTGAAGAGTTCCTTCTATCTGCAAAAAACGTGTATGCTCGTCTTGCGCAAACATATAAAGTTTCTCCAATTCATCCTGCTTCTTAGCAAGTTCTAGATCCTTCATTGCAATATCATGTGCCAGATTCTCCGCCTCTGACTGAAGAGAGTGATTTGAAATTTCCAACTGAACAGTCCTTTCTTCAGCAATCTTCAATTTTGCAGCCCCCATTGAAACTTCTCTGTTAAGTTGTTCAACATTTTCTTTGGCATGAAAAATTTCACTTTCCATCTTAGCGATATTCTCCAAGCACTGCTTGTACTGAACACTGGTAGCTTCTTTCTCTTCATTCAATTTAGCAAGAGACTCCTTCAGTGCCTTGACCTCAGCTTCTGCTTTCTCAGTTTGCTCTTTAAGCATCCTGACATCATCCTCTGCACGTGAGATTTTGTTCTCCAGAACAGATATCGTCTCAAGACATTGATTATACTGAGATAGACCAGCTTCATTTTCAACCTTCAGTTTAGATAGTTCTTCTATGAGATTTTTAGCTTCCCTTTCTGCTCTACTTGCTTGCTCACTTAGTCCTTCAGCATCTTCCCGGGCTACAGAGAGCATCTTCTCCAAACTGGATATCCTATCTGTACATTGTTCATGCTGAAGATGAGCATCGTCCCTCTGAGCTTCTAATTTTGCAAGAGTATCCTTCAATACTTTAACTTCATTTTCAGCTCTGCTTGATCGTTCATCAAGAGCGCCGGAACAATCTTGTGAATGATTAAGCCCTCTTTCTAGATTAGATAACTTCTCCAAGTTCTGCTGGAACTGTAGAAACATAGCTTCCTTTTCAGCTAAAATTTCTGCGAGGTTTTTTTTTAAGGTTTGGACTTCTGTTTCAGCTGCAAGTGCACGCTGAGACTCTGAAAGGACCCGAGTCTCCAGATCCTGTCCTGATAAGGGAGAGGAGACATCTTGAAATTCAGCAAGCTTCGAGTTGCGTGGTACTCCACCAGAATCAAACATATAATTGAGTTGTTTCAAACCCTTTTTACTAATTTCAAGGTTAGATTCTTCTGAATATGCTCCTTTTCTTTTCATAACATGTAAGTTGATTGAAGAGAGTCCCAGTGCATCTTTATGCAAGTCATCTGGATCAAGTAAAGAACGAATAGGATGTTGCATATCTGGTGTGTGAGGATCAGACTCGGAACATGAAGAACCTGAAGGTGAATCATCAGCAAGAGCATAAGGTACTTGGTTGGGGAAGGCTTCTGCCATGGTTCGATGAGCCTGGCGTAGCTCCACAGTTGCATGGTTATACCTCTCTGCTAGTGCACGATAAGCTCGATAGAACTCCTCAACCAGTTTCATAAGTTCAGGACGCTTTTTGTAGTACATTTCAGCTCTCCTTGCAAAAGAATCTGCATCTTCCTCAATGAGCTTGATCATCGCTTTGACTTTTGCATCCATATCTGTATAAGCAAATCTAGGGTCAGCTGAAAACATCATCAAAATAATTGCAAGAGATAAGAGATACAAATAAAAAGATGAATGTTTACAAGCATGTTGACATGTGTAATTTGTGTTACTTATGATAGAAATCCTTGGTTATCATAATAACAATATCGGAGAAAACACTTAAATGTATTAACGAGAAGAAAAAAAGAGAGAGAGAGAGATTAAAGCCCATTTTGCTCATCAAAATTGCTGTTAACTTTTCTGGTCAAGATACTCTTGTGTCACTGACACTGAGGACAAACTTTTAGTTCCTTGTTTCACAACTACTTCCTTTTGTTTGAGGAACAAAATGAATATACTAAAATAAGGATGATATGGTCAAGTACAGCCTTGCCTCCAAGTTCACAGGCAATGTTCAAGAAAATCCCCCATTAGAATAACATACGACAACCAAAACTATCCAGAAAATCTATATACATGCACAAATTATTTAGAAACTTGAAAAAGAAAGAAATAAAACAATGAATTGAAAGCTTCACATCTTCAAAAAAAAAAACCAAAGAAAATCTTCCTTTTTGGTCATGCCGTCATGGACAGATATCAGGAATGAAGATAGGGACATTCTTTGTGACAAGGAAATAGTAATCTTCCAGGCACAACAGCTTGAAAGGTAAAATGTTCCATAAAGTCCGGTAATCTCATAGTTATTTTACCCAGAAAAGTCAAGCAGGATTGCAAAATGTATTTGAACTATTTGTTTGATTGGATAATACCTCAATCTTTTCTGGCTTCAGACAAATACGTTTTCTTTTAACCAGAGATCAAAGGATGGAAATGGAAAGAGAAACAGCGAGGGTGGACAATCAACCAGAACTCAAAAATAATTCATACTAGTGTGCATACAGAAGGTACAAAGTTAGGAGAGGTGAGGTGGAAGCAAATCTCTTTCTCCTAGGGGACAACCCAATGGGTTCAAATCTATTGGGTTGGGAGGGAAGGGTAATGGGAAAAGGAGAGTGCTACTCCTTATAGTGTAGCTCAACACAATGGGCTTCCATTTTAGACCCCAAAAAATTGGATAATTTTTTTAAATTAAAAACAAGGAAATCCCCAGATACTGCACATTACTACAATAAACATGAATATTTTCTGATAAAATTCCCTATCTGACTTGAGCAGAACTGAGAAAATACAAATGTTCAAAAGATGCTCTAAAGCCATAACATAAGATAGGTCGAGTCGAGTAGATGAGAATGTTTAGATGGTTTTGAGGTAATACTAAAGGATATGAATATGAATGAAACCAACTGAGCATGAGTTGGGGTAGCACCAGTTAAAAATAAGATGAGAGAAAATCGCCCAAGGTGATCTGGGAACGTAGAGCATAGGGAGAGGAAAGGTGGGAACATTCATTTAGGAGAAGCTAAAATAAGTAGGGGAGTGCCTAAGTTAACACAGGAATAAGTAACAAGAAAATCATGAAATCCATGCCTTAATGGAGGAGATTGCATCAGATAGGATGGAGGAGGAGAATTCGAGTGGCATACTTGAATCGGTTTTGCTAAAAGATTCATGTATTTGACCAAAACTTTGTTTGAGACTTGCCACTGTGTTGTCTATATGTATTATATCATCATTACAACTTTATAAGGTCCACTCAAATTTTATTTCTACTGAGTTGGATATAATGGAACTAAACCAATGCATTTAAGTTTAACAAGGCATGCATCAGTACTAAAATTAATAACATAACAAATAATACCAACTATGTGAATGGTTAATTACCTGATAACGAACTAGGACAGCAATAACCACTGGCTTATATTGACCATCATGGTAAAAGCATTGAAATCCAAATTTCACAAAAGTAAAAGGTTTGATACTGATCAATGAAACTGGATGAGGCTATACAGAGTACTTACTGGCCAAAAAAATAATAAAATAGGATGCAACCAGATCGCACTTAGCTTTGGGATGGGATCAAACAATGTAATAAAAACATCTAGAGATCTATGCAGTGAACAATGCAAAATTTGATTTTAAAGAATACTCTATGAAAAAGCTATGCTAAAAGAATCTACATTTGAGATAAAAGGAACAGTTCCATATGCGGTATTCAAAAAGGACCCGCCATCAAGAATACTATTCTGTAATTCAAAAGAAAAGAAGAAATAATAATCATTGCTCTGCTCTAAGAAATTAAGAAGGAGATCCTGCAAGGATTCTCAAGCCTGTAAGAAAAAGACTCAGCTTTCATTCAATATTGTTCCCTTATATTCCTTGAACATTTGACATTATTGTATGGTGAAGCATTCAAGTTATTTGAGGTGCCTTCACTCTTAAAAACTATAAAGTTCTGATGAATTTCCATGTACACAAAAAAAATAAATAAAATAAACCCAAAGATCCACATGGAATCAAAACTTCATTTCATTTCAGAATCTTCATGCTTTCAGAAATGTCCATCCTACTTTTATTTTAGAAGAAGCCATAATAGCATATGATTTGATTTTATCATATAATTCATAGTAAGCCAATAAGGTGGTTTACAGCAAATATTCCCCTATTTCTCTCGTTTCCTTTCTCACTCAACTATGCCTTATAGATGCATATTATTAATTAATTGTCAAGGTAAAGACATCAGACCAATCCTGGCAACTATATATAATAAAAAATAAAAATTTATATGTGTGTATGCAGTGGAAGCATATATGTGATAGAATACATTTCATATGGTACAAATATTTCCAGCAAACAATAATGGTCAACTGGTTAATTTAGGAAGAGATCAACACCTGTAAGATTTTCCTGAAGCCATTTTGAATTCTTTGGGCTGATGTGGCTGTCCCACCACCCAGAATACAAGCGCCTCGACTCAGAATGTAATAGGGTTGCCATAAATCCAGCAACGAGAAACAACACAACTGGTTTTGGCTTTGCAAAGCTCTGGTCCTTGCACCAGTAATAAAATCCCAGGTGATATATCCAGGCCAGAATAGCTGTTTAATATATTCCACCACCAAATTATAATCTAGAGAGGGTAAGAGATCTATATCTCCAATTCGTGGAACCTACACACCATGAGCATACTGAAAAGTTAATGCTAGGAAAATTCATGTAAAAGTTCATCATATGAGAGCATGTTTAGACAATAGGATGAGAAGATCCCAAGTCCTTACTTAAATGAAAAGCAGCTGTTCAATTGAAGCAATTATAATGATTTTGCAGAGAATGTAGCTCCTTGCTTCGGTAGCCTTCAATAAACGGCTTAGAGACTCACTGATAGCAGAGAAAAGAAGTAAAAAACTAAAAATCAGATCTTCAAAACAATAGGATAGGAAGCAAAATGATATTTAGCTGGAAAGGGTATCCTCAGGTCAACAACGTAGTGAATCAGGTTAGGATATGAACCTAAAGCGCAAAAATTTGATAAATTTGATATCCCACGACATTCAGAAAATGAACCCATTAACCTGCACAAAAATCTGAAACAGCATTGAATATGAATAAACTCATGATCAAAAGATTGAGCATCTACTAAGCTATTATTGAGAGTAAACAAGTTTGAGTTTTTAACAAATGGGCCTCTTCCAACACAAAGTATTGATTCCTGATGAACCAGAAAATCCATAACTTGGCAAAAGAATGAAAACCCATACAGAGAGTATCATCAGGAACAGGAAGAAAATTCTCCAATAAGAAGAATACAAAAGCACAAAATATGGCATGAACTTTGAACAAAAACTGCAAAACAAAATACCATTAATGACCCCAAAAAAAAGTCAGCCAAAACAACAGCAATGGTTCTGATTAGCAACCAAAACAACAGCAATGGTTCTGATTAGCAACCAAAACAACCCTTCAGATTTGGGGGAAAGAAGAAAAGAAAAAACTGAAAGGTAAGATTTTTTCCAGATGGGTCTGAAGATAATGAAAACCCATTAAGCAAGCAGATCAAGAACATACCAAATGGAGGAAAATCTAGAGAGCAATGCGTTTCTGATCAGCAGCTGTGACACTGAAACTCCAGCTGCTGTGGCTTTCCCTCACCCCATTTTCTCTCTCTAACCCTTACACATTTTCTCTCTCTTTCAGCCTCAGCTTCTTTCTATTATGGGCTCTATTTGCATTGTAGTATTGAGATTGTGTACTGTTCACTGCGGAAAGGAAGAGAGAGGGAGCTAAAGTTGATTTTTTTTTTTTTTTTTTTTTGAAGTTGTACAAATTACATTCAATCATGTAAATAAAGTTGAAAATTTTTTTTTTTAAGTTATACAAATTACATTATATAATATATTTACCCCTTATTTCATTTAACCCCAACTTCATATTAACATGTCCTCACGGTGACTCAAACTCGGGACACAACGGTGACTAGATAGTGCACTTACCACTTAACCCGCGTACATGTGGTAATAAAGTTGAAGTTGAAAATTGAAATGCGATAATCTTTTGGTTTTAATTTTTGGTTTCAACTTTGAATGGAATAATAAAAAAGAAAACTTTGCAGCAGCAACAACAACAACAAAAAAAAACTTTGTAAATAATTGTAATTTGAAAACAAAGGATTAAACATTAATAAATTAATGTTAGAGAGTTGGGATTCAAAATTTTAAGAGAAATGGTGTTTTCTGAATCCTGTGCTGTCTTTATTAATTTTTTGGTTTGTGTGACTAAATGACAAACCTACCCTTTGTTGAGAGATCAATGATGTTGTTCTTTCTTGGACATGTGATTTGACTGCTGATTCTGATTCTGAATCTTAAAAAATATTACTCCGTAATTGTTTTTCTGAACACTATGCTGGTGCTAATTAATTAATTGCCTTTAAAATCGCTGTTATTGCCCTTGAGAAAATGTGTTTATTGAGTGAAAATTATCTTCATTGTTTATATAAACTCCCCCTTTTTATTTGGGATATCATGAATCTTGTATAGAGATTAAAAATAATAGGTTTAATATGAGCAAACAAACCAAAACATAATCTGTTGTTGTTGATGTTAGGAATTTCGATTAGTTAGCTGGGTAATAAATGGTGACACCAAATTTAGCTTTATACTTTAATCTATGCATAAATTTGAATTAATGAGACATTAACTTAGCAAAAGTTGAATTTTAATATATAAAAAAATAAAAACATGTGTTTGCTATGCATTTCATTTTATCAATTTTAAGATATGCACTATAATTTTTAATAATTACCATCTGACATTTTTTTTTTTTTTTGAAAGGAAGGAACTCAAATAGCATTAATGTAGTAGCTCGGAGTATAGTATGAGATAGTCAAAGCAATCTATACTTAACCCCACGACCAATTTGTTGTTCAAGCCTGATGGTGTAAACAATTGAAGACTTGCGTACAATGTTCGTATAATGTCAGCAGTTACGCTGAAAGTATCCCAAAGCAAACTCATCACAAACCAGTTTTGATCAAAGCAATAACTGGTAAAAGAAAACCAAACTAACCTAAAAATCAAACTAACTAGACTGATAAAGCAGTAAGAATTCAAACTAACAAAACAGAGTGACCCGCCGGATCTGGCCATTTTAATGAGGTGTCTCTATCTTATTGGTAGCTAAATTAGCTCTCTCTCTCTCTAAATATATATATATATATATATTCCTCACGTG